>JAMLFT010011384.1:0-11138 GCA_026544285.1 Pachyrhizus erosus
TTGCTAAATAAATTTTCTATTATCTAACTAACTACTTTGTTTACATTGAAATAACACTATTTTTATTGATTTGAAAACTGGGATGTTACAGAAGCTATCCAAGCTTGTAAGGGAAGCCACACAAGCTTGCAAGGGAAGCTAGACAAGTTTGCAAGGGAAGCTACACAAGCTTGCAAGAAAAGCTACACAAGCTTGCAAGGAAAGCTAACTCATGTAGCTTGGAGAAGAAGTCTGTTTGGGCTTAGAAAGTCCATAGAATGGGCTTGGAAGCCCACCAAACAAGGAACTCATTCTCTAGGTCGAGAATGGTCACAAAAGGAGTCCTAACCTAAATGGCCTAAGTGCAAGCCCTAGTAAAATACAATCTAATTATTAGCTATTCTAAATTGAACCCAAATACAATGGCCCAAAAAACAACGGAACCTATACTAAGTATGTACATGTTGGCTTGGGCTCAAAGATGGCCCAATGGGCTTGGATTCAAATAAGTCCAAAGGAAGTCCAATCTTCTCTTCAAGCCTTCTTTTCCTTCCAATCTTCCATATCTCCCATCTTTATGAGACAAGCTTGTATCAAATACTGTACGCATAGATGGCATAACAACATGGTTGTAATTTTATTGTTGGTCTCTATCTTGATTTGTAAAGAGTTTGAGAGATTTGGGCATAAAATTTTCATGCATGACTTTAGATCTCAAATATGGAAAGACATAAATGGAGCTCAAATCTCAAATATGGAAAAACAAAGCTCAAATGACACTTCCATCTTCGTCACAATGGCTTTGGCAATGTCATTGAAGGTATTTGCAAAAGTATCGAGGTTTTGAAGGCAATGGATGCAAAATCATTATAAAAAATTTATTTATTTTTTAAAATTTTGTATCTAAACATATTTTACACAAAAAATTGTTAGTTTCTTTGTTTTCACTCAATATTGAATACCTGAGAATTAATTAATTTTAAGTGTAACATCTTTTGTAACAATATTTATTCTTATAGTTATTTTAGTTATTTATTATATTTAGTACTTATTTTGTCAATATTTTTTTTCTTATAACCTATAATCAATCTTAATAAAAATAGAAGTAATAACCATACATATGAGGCAAAAAAAGCATTGAATATATCATATATCATAACGAAAATCTAACGTACATGGTAAAATCATACCCACAAGGCTATGGTAAAATGAAGTTTTTCAAAGTGACTATTATCTAGCCCCCTTTTATATAATACAACAAAGTGAAAGAGCCTAAAATTAGAGTCGTTAGTCTAAGACCTAAATCCTATATCATTTTAAACCCTAAATACTAAAGTCTTAAAGGTGTCATCAAAATGGTCTTCATCAAGGTCTTAACGTATGATCATCGTTAGTGATAGGAATCCTTTCATTTAAATTGGTTATCGTTTTACTAGTCATAAAAGCATGCTAAAAAAGAAAAGGGAGTAAGGTCACATCACTCTTACAATTAAGGTCACAAACAACAATCCTCAAAGGCTCCAATTGATAGGATAATCACAACTAGTGATCATTTGAGTATATAAAGGTGAACTAAGACCTTTATATAAGTTCTTACTAACTCAAGTTATGTGAGCACATTGCCTCTAATTGACTTAAAAAGACTTGACACTTTATTTTGGATGACATTCAGAGTATATATTCCTTTTAAAATAAACATGATTTTTAACTTTTGAAATAATACATTCCACCAACATGGATGTGATTAACAATTTGTTAAGGATGTTAAGTTGATTCATATGATTCTCACGATTCAGATCTATATTGCAAGCCATTAAGATTTTACAACTTAATACATTATTTATCCCAAAGATTTTGAGATTCATGTTTACATCTCTTAAGTATCATATTAGAATCAACCCATCACAGTCATTTTAGTCAAAGCCAATTATATAAGCTTTCTAACTTAGCACATACATTAATAAGGTCCAATAAAATCTCCTTTGTTTTTTGTACTATCCATCATACCTCACATGAGTATGGTAACAAACAAATAGAAACACAACTTGTCAGATAATAACATCAACAATTTCAATTTCAATTATTTTTCATTGATTCCTACCACCACATCTTTTGGTAGCTATCACGCTTATCATCCATATTTAATGCTACACACTTATCTAACCATATCATTCCATGTTAATCAAAAAATAATGATTAAGTAAACCATTTTTTTTATCAATCATTATAACACCCTCAAAATTTGAAAATGAAAATTTTCACTAATTTGTGAAATAATCATTAATTTAATAATAAATAATGAGTAAATGACTGTATAAAATAAAAAAAATGTGTGTGACATTTAGAAAAAAAAAAGTTAGCTTAGTAAATTATTAAAGTGGAGATAAATGAAATCAAGTTAAAAAAGTTTGATATTAATGAATTAACTAGAGTTTTGACCACTAATGTTGACTTTAATCAACTCATTAATGAAAAAATTATAATTTGACTTATCTCTTAGAAATTTAATTAAATTATTTAGACTAAGATTTAAATTAATTTAAGTGAACTAAAATTAATTAAATGTTGAGTGAAGCTACATGAAGGATTAATTAATAAATTTTCTAAATTTAATCATTTAATTAAGAAAAGTCAAACCTAAAGGCATTTACCCTAAAAGAAAAGATTAACTAACTTAAGTGAGACACCCTTTTAAATAGGGTCACTAAGGGACCTCTCCCTTCAAAATTTGCATTGCTATCCTCCATACAGAAAATCAATTCTTAAATTTTCTTTCCCTCTCCCAAAGCCTCTCACTTCCTCTCCTACTCACCCCAAACCCATAGTTGCTGAACAAACCTATTTGGGGCTTTAAAGGGAGGTTTTCTCCTTCCTAAAACTATTGCACATTCTTTATTTTGAGAGTATTGAGGTATGGAGGAGTTCTCTTACACTTTGTTTTGTCATTTTTATGTTTGAAGTTGAGAGAAACGTGCTATCATCGATGACTTTGAATATAGGTTGTGGTTTATTGTTGATTGAAGCTTTAGAATGCATTTTTGTATGATTTATTGATGCTAATTTTTACTCTCTATCCAGTGCACATTTTTCTCTTATTTTGGTGTTTTTCTTCTTGCTAATGGTTACTATATTTGTAGGTTATGTTTCTAGTACATTAAACTATGTTTTTAGCACCCTATTGAATGCATGCTTATTGTAACATCCTATTTTTGATATAGTAAAGTTATAAATTTCAATTAAAAATTTAACTCTCTTCCTTTTTAATATTTTAGCTTAACCAAAAAGCCAAAATAGGATTCAGAATTTTGTTTTCCTGAGAAAATATTATCTATCTAGTAGATAATATTTACAAAGAGAGAAAAAGAGAAGAGAGAGACTGAGCGAGAAATTTTAGTTAAATAAAATTTAAATAAACTTAAAATAAAGATATAAACTAAATTCCAAAATAGAATATAGATTTTTGATGTTTTAAAATAAAAATAGAAGAAGAAAAAAATAAAATTTAGAAATTATATAAATTTTCAGAAATTAAAAATAAATTTTTTATTAATATATATAAATAAATAAATAGATAAATAAAATAATAAATTTTATCTAAATAAAATAAATATTTTGTGAGAAGAAATTTAAAACTAGTAAAAGAAAAATATAAATTAGTTTACAAGATTTTTGGAATTAGAAATAAAAAATATAATTATTAAAAATTAAAAATTGAAATTAAAAGAAAAATAAAAGAAGGAAAAATAAAGGAACAAAAGAAAAGGGCAGGACTAGGATGAAACCTAGGTCCCCGTGTAGGTAGAGAAGAGAAGCCGAACATGCCAATTGAGCTACTTGTTACGGGTAACAAAATACCAACTTAAATAATATAAAAGATAAAGCTCTGGGTAAATAAGAAAAACCAAAAACGTGAAGTGTAAAAACAGGTGTGAGACGAATTTGAGGAGCAGAACCTGAGAGTTGAAAGAAGTTAGAAATGTAGGGGTTATCATTTGACCGCTAGGTCCATCGCTATTTATTTTTACAAATTAATGATACATAAGCGATCCGCAAAAGTGTAGACCACCATTGAAGCAGCTTGTCACAACCTTCAACCTCGAGCCGATTTTCTGCCAAACGCTGTCTTGCAACTCTACTTCCATCTTTAGGACCTTCGCCCATACCATTCGAATAAAAAAAAAAAAATGAAGTCGAACAATGCTATAAAAAGGGAGTAATAGAGGTCAAAGATGACGAAGAAACAGAAGAAAATTTTCAACAATTCCCTACGAAAACAAATCTCGTTTCCTTGTTCTTGCATCTAAATAGGTTTGTCCTGAAGAAAGCTTCACTCTCGTTCAACTAATTGAAGTAGAAAGGGGGAAGAATCAAATTTTGCATTGTCACCGGAGCGACGCCGAAGAAGTTTTTAAACTCACCAGAAATTCAAAATTCAGGTAGGAGGAGTTATCTTTTCTTCAAATTTTATTCTTAGAATCGTTCTAGATTGTTTAAATTTGAAATTGTGAAAGTTTAACACCTTGAGATGAAAGAATTCTCGAAAAATGAACCAAACCCTAGATACTAGAGTTTTGTGTTCATATCAAATTAATTAGTCATGTTTAGGTAGTTTTTGATGAAATTATAGGTTCATTAAGCTTTGTTATTGACATTCAAATGATTCTAAACACGAAATTGCGTAGGATTGTTTTAGAAAGTGGAAAATCGAACAAGAATGAAAGTCACAATGCTATTCCTATTTTACGCTTTGAATTTTTTTTTAAAATCCAAGAAATATAGTGCTAGAAGAAGAAGAAGAAAGGAAATAGCCAATTTAAAAACCAGTTTCAAACCAAAACTAGAGACCTGTAACCATTGACAAAGAAAATGATCAAAATGATCAAAATGACCATTTTGCCCAAGGTAGACAAAATTACCAAAATACCCTTAGGCTATAATTTTTGAAAATTTTGTTTTCTTTATGTATATTAGGTATTAAACCTGTGAGGAATTTTTACTTCATCTCTAAACCACTACATCAGATTCATTAAGGATTAAAAAGGATAACAAATCCTAATTTTTAAAATTACCAAAATACCCCTAGAATAAAAATATGAAAATTTGACTATTTTACTAGAAGAAATGTTGTTAAAATAATTGAGGTGTAAACCTAGAATAATTATATCATTCCTAGGTTTTGAAATGTAATGAAAAATCCTTAGAAAATAAATTTTATCCCAAAAATGACAAAATACTGTGTGATTTTTGCGATCATTGATTAGGTTTTAATTTCCTATATTGTATATGTGATGAATTGTTATTAAAAATGTGATCTACTATCTCTACCATTGATAGACGTTATATATTTATGATAATTTTCCATGTGAAATAGTAACTGACTGAAATAACCCTAGGATAGAAGATGAACTGAGAAATGCTCAAACAACGATGATAATTATAGAATGATTATAACGTAAAGATAAAAGATGGATGCTATCCATGAAAATCAGTACCAAAGTATAATTGATAGACGAAATAAGGATGGTAGAATGCAAAGGTTGACCATAGAAGGTACTTGAGGAATATACCTAGCTTTGTGAAACCTTGGGGGTATATAAAGTGCCAAGTTGTGAACCGCTCAAAGTGAAGAGGGTGTCACACCACTAGCTTGCCGTCCTCGATAAAGCGTAACATTACCAAGATTCGGTTAAGAGTATCCTAGACCTAGTACCAAGCATGATATGTACTCCCGATCGTCAATCTAAAATTGCAAACATGGACTATTGTTGACACGCTCGTGTAAGTCTTCCTGGAGTTAGTAGTATTGGAGGCTGCTAAGGGGCCTAAATCAAGTAGAATCCCTAATTAGGCACGTTATAGTGAGATGAGAATCTACGTTATCTAGAAACCTTCCATATATATGTAGGTGTTTGCCCAAGGATAAATGACTCACTCCTACAACCCCCACATTTTTCTAGATATAGATGACAGAAGAATCAACCCCTATTTCACTTGTCAATAATACCTCTAGAAGGGAGATGGACTTATGATAGAATTCAAGTAAATGATACCTTTGTGGGCTATGTTATGTTCACCTTTAGGCCTACCAATATCATAGTCTCATGCCAGTTTCATCACATAGATATACCTGTAATTCTATCTCAGACCCTACCACCCAGATTCACTAGTGTTACTATAACACAACATACCCGGACTTCTCCTCACCCACAATCTTTCATAGGGTTAGTTCAAGCAAGAAATCAGAATAGAATAGAAGACTCCACTAAGGAAGAGGATCCTTCTGAAGAATTTGACTAGATATTCTGAAAACAAAAGATTGTCTTGGATTTTATGTTTATTTTATCTATTGAATATTCTAGGAATGTAATAATGATACTTATACTTATATTTGATCCATATATATAATCTAAGTATGTTTTAGATAAATCTAAGTCGAATAAAATTCCCCTAACGAGGTTAGATTTAAAATTTATTGGCAATAAAATTACCCAGACTTAATTTCTTAAAAATAATAAGTGCAAAAAGGAGCCTTACAATTGTTGGTTGAAAATGGAACTGGTGCTACTTTGTATGAGTTTGAAAAATATAGTATTGTTGCAAAATTCATATTTGTATGGCTAATGTTTGGGAAAAAATTTTGTGCATTAGATGCTAAATACTATAAATATTATTGGTAAACATTTACACTAATGATAATCTCTAAGTTACATGATCTAGACCAAAAACGAAATTAGCAAGCCTCTATTTTTTAACGTCAAATTGAAGCTATTGGACTTGGATATGTACAAGCTATTTAAGACTTAAAATAAGATGGAAATGACTTGAAAATTAGTTCCACTATGTATGAATAGTGTTTGGGTAGAGTTTGGTGTTGTTGAGAGTGTATATTAGAAGTAATAGTAATGTTTTTAGGCTGGAAAATTGGTGACAGGATTGCATCCTAACAATAACTATGTTATTTATTTAACGATGTATTGGTCTTAGTTTGTTGATAAAATTGGTATAATAATGTTAGAATTTTATGGTAACATGTTATACTATAGTGTAGGGCCTTAAAATGTTGATTGGATGTGTAAAATGATGCATTGGAGTATTCTATTTGTGAGTACAAAATTGGTTATGAGATTTGAATATAAGTTAAATTTCAATAATTTTATATGTTATAAACTATCTAAGGTAAGGTAAATTAAGTAAGGATGCTAAATAGGTAATTAATAACTTAAATAGTGTGATTTTAAGCTATTTACCCTTTGTTTATGTAGTATAAATAAGTTTTGGAGAAGGAATTAGATGAGTCGTGTGTGAAAAAATTTGTAAATCTATTTATGTTATTTTTGTATGGTATTAAGTAATGTAAATGTTGGAATTAAGTTAAAGTCACAACATTAAGAATTTAAATTCATAACTTAAAAATAAAAGGTTAATTAAGTGTAGTTAATTATAAAGAGATGATTAGAAAGGAATGGAAGACTTAAATACATGATATTAGGTGATAGAATGGGATTATAAATAAAAAGTCAGGAAAAACAATTAAATTAAAATAAAATAAAAAGGCTTGAATAAAGGGATGTATTTCATAAATTTTAAGAATTCGTGTGGAGAGAACAACTTAATTGATAAATAAAAAAAGTACTTTGTAGAGAATTAAATGATAACTTAAATTAGTTAAGTTATTAAGTAACATAAGATTTAACTAAAACATGAATCTCATGAGAAGGTGAGATGTAATTATAATACAATATGATTGAAATTGTTTCTCTTATGTGAGTGGAGTGTCATAGTGTTTGACAACCCTCTAGAGCATTGTATTAGTGATTGGATGATCTCTATAAATCTCGTTAGATGAGATGTATCTGGTCATCTTTGAAAATGAGACGAGCACATACTTTATGTATCTATATTGGATGAATGTAACATCGATAATGGATAAGCATTAGTACGAGATAAATACTTGGTGTACGAAAGCCCTATTTATATTATGGAGTAGCAAGAACATGGAAAGCCTGAAGCCATAGAGCTTGGGGTCTTAAGCCTAGATTGTGAGGTTGAAGGCTAGAGAGCCTAAGGTCATAGAGCTTGTGTGTGGTGTGATGACTCATTATGAATGTGAATGTCTACAAAGATAGATTGTGTATCTTGTGAAAATCATCATATTGGTACCAATTATTTGAAGCTTAGTCATAGTAGAATAATTAAGATAGTTTTTGACTCTCGTATAAAGTGATGTGTGAGATGAATTCAAGAAATAAAGATGCATGGGTTGACTAAAGTATGATACTTGAGGAGTGTTTATAAACTCAAAGTCCTAAGGGATAGTATAAGGTGTTAAGTTATAATAACTCATGAAGGGCTAAGGGACTCACATAAACTAGCTTGAAGTCTCTGACGAATACAAAACATTGCCATAGTTGATCGAGAGTATTCTAATACTAATATTAGACAGGATATGTCCTTCGAAAGTCACCTATAAATGTAAATAATTTAAATTGTAATGACCTAAATTCTTACTAATTTATTATATAAGTTTAAGTATCAAAATTTTGTAAATATAGGAGATTAACTAGTATTCATTGAAAAACAATTTACATTAGTATATATTAAAAAAATATTGTCATTAGCACATCATAAAAACTAAAATTTTAAAAAAATTCCTTTTTTTCATACCGAATTCTTAGACGAGCCTTCTTCTTTATCCTTAAAAATGTAGGATTTGTAGAGTGAGTTACCTGTTCTCCATCAAACACATACAATGACGTACTTACAATCATATACCCTTAACTCACCATCATGTGTCCTATTATTTTATTACTAGCGCATTAGGGCCCTTCGCTGCCTCACACTACTAACTCCTGATGACTTATGCGATATGTATTATTTTATTTGTAATTTGTAATTTTGGGTGACGATTGAGAGTACATATTTTGATATGGTACAAGACTTAGATACTCTCCACCGATCTTGGTAATGCTCTACAACGTCGAGGTTGCCAAGTTGGCTCAATGTGACCCCCTTTCTAGAGCAGCCCACAAACTTGGCATTTTTACACCCCTAAGGACTTCCACAACTTGCATATGTTCTTTAAGTACCTTCTATAGTCAACCCATTGCATTCCTCTAATCTTGTATCTCACACGATTTATGGTTACCTTATGTCCTTTCCTCTATCAAGTCTTAAGGTAGAAGATCTCAAAATACATCCATTAATGGGAAATTCTGCTTTGTATTAATCATTCAATAATAATAATATCAATAGGCCAATTCAATTCATCATCTTAACTCTTTTTAGTCAAATATCATACTACGGGAGGGATCCTTTAAGTTGTAGAGACTTATTGAAGTTGTTATAGTTCACTTGTCTACTAATCTAGGGTTTTACCCAAGGAAATCCCTTCTTATACTCATCAAGATAATTTACAAATAAGTTAGGTATATCAACAAGGATAATACACATCATAAAACAAGTCATGAGAATTAGTTCAAAGTCTCAAAATTATATAAGAGGGGTACTTTAATCATTTTACTAGTCTTCTATCACTTTTCTTTTAAAATTTCTTTCTATAATATACAAACAAAAGAATAGGCATCCATTTGAAAAGAAAATAAAATATTTGGATATCAATTTGAAACTATTTCAGATAATTTTTATTAAATAGAGTATTTTGATCATTTTATCTTTTAAAAAATTGTTTGTTTGATTCAACACTTTTATTTTAACAGTTTCTTATGGGTATATATTTAATTGAATTCATAAACTTACTAAAAACTTGAAGATTTTAAAAAATAAAACTTAGGAGTATTTTAGTAATTTTTAATATACACCTTATTTTAAGTAATATTCTTTCTTGTGTGATTTATTGAACTTATTGATTTACTTGGTATTAGTATTACTATGAATTTCTTTAGATTAAAGATAACCAAACATTAAAATTGATACATTTCTAACCTAGGAGTAATTTGGTCATTTCTAAATAAAAATTTATTTTTATCTTTCAACTTTAAGAATAATAAAAATCTACTTAGTTCTAATGTAGAATACTTGGGTTCTTTTTTACGTGGATAAAATTACCAAAAACAGTAAAATATCAAGATTATAACAAGGGGCACTATGGTAATTTTCAATTTTTTTTTTATTCAATTTATATCATATTGATTCCCAGTTGTTATTGTCAGTCTATCCAAAGGTGTCTTTATGAAAAATTTTCCATATTTAAAACAAGAAAATAATAAAATTTCATATTTTCTAGCTTAGAGGTATTTTTCACCGTGAGTGGCAAAATGGTCATTTGGCCTTTTCCTTCTTCAACCTTTGAACCAGAGGCACCCTTTTTGGCTCAAATTGGATTTTTAAACTTTCTTGACAATTTTAAGAAACTTTCTATCCAAAAACACTTAGATGTCAATTTTGAAACCTTCTCAACTTATAATTTCATCTAATTTGGAGTAATTTAACAAAGTTAGTTCATTATGAATTCAAAGTTTTAGAAATTCAAGTTCAAATTGTATTCTAGGAATTCAACAACCTTAGGTTGTTAAATTCTCATAAATCAAAATTCAAATAATCTAGAATGGTTCTAACAATCAAAATTGAAGAAAAAAAAACTCCTCCTACCTCAATTTAAAAATCTCGACGAGAAATTTGCAGTTTCCGGCAAGTCTCTGATGAGGCTTCTAATTTGCAATTCCTTGACTATTTCTTTGAATTTCTTCAATAGAATCGAAATTCGTGGTATTTAGAAACTATTGGAATTGAAACGAAGTAGAAAGGATGATAATTGAGTGAGAATCAAAGAGAAAAAGTTGTTGGGAGGATGTTCTGAGGTTCGATGTCAAGAAGATTTATATAGCCATCCCACCATCCTAAAAATACCATATTTTAATCCTTAGGAGTAGGATGTAGCTTTGCCGAGTAAGGAATGCTACGTTCCTAGGCTGGGCGACTAGGTAATAGGAGATGGCTAGAGGTTGAAGACACGCTTCCATGGCGGTGCTAATGAAGAAAATAAAAAAGGGTTCATTATATTTTATTTGAGTAAGTTGCTAGCGATGTGCCTAGCGGTCTTGTAACAGCCCATTCTTTTTTTTATTTATGAATAAAAATATATTCTTATTTGATTGTAAATAAAGTAAATAGTTAAATAATAGAAAACTAGTTAGAAAATT
>JAMLFT010011385.1:0-11138 GCA_026544285.1 Pachyrhizus erosus
ATACACTGAATTAATCAATCATTGGTTGAGTCACATGCCTTGTTATATATTATTTTTTTAAAAAATAATTATAATGCCAAAATTCATACTTTAAAAAATTATATAAAAAAAGTTTAAATATAAATTTAATTTGTAAAAAATATTATATTTTTAGTTTTAATCTTTAAAAAAATAATTTTAATTTTTTAAAGATTTTTTTTAGCTCTTAATATCAAATAATATTTTTATCTTGATCTCTGTTATTTTTTAAACGATGACATAGTATTGATTTTGATAATTTAGTAATTTTTTATATTATTAATGAGTCTAATAAGATACACATAATTTTTTTTGTCAAAATATATTTTTGAATTTTTTATTAATTAGTTTAATATTATTAACTATTTTAAATATATAAAAATTTAAAAACATAATTTATTAAAAAAATTATATATAATTATTCTGTAAAACTCATTAATGATATGACAAGTCACCTAACTTTTAAAACAAAAACAAAAAATTTCAAAACACAAAATATTGTTAGTTGACAATAGAAAGTAAAAAAAAAAATTTTAAAAAATCTCAAAAACCAAAATTAAAAAAATATTATATTTCATTATCAAATTGATATTTAAATCTTAAAAAATCACACTATAACTTAACATTTTCTAAAAAAATTCACAATATACCAGTTGACTTAAAAAAACCCCAAATCATTGGCACGCAGACCAATTAGAAGCTGCATAACACCAATATCATAACACTTCTTATCCAGAATTGGAATTTTATTGACGTCCAAAATTTATAAAGATATTGGTTAGTAATAATAATGAGTTTTAATTTCTAGAAGGTTTAAAAGTTAAATTTTATGGTTTATGTAGTGTTTGTGTCAAGTTGCATCAATCATGGTCAGTTTGGATCCGAGGCACAAAGATTGGCAATGAGGTTAGCCGTGATCATAGGCTTAAAATTACTCACTCCATTCAAAGAATCTTTGAGAAAAAGAGATGGTTGAAGATCTGACTCATCCTCAGTACAGTATATAGAATCCTTATCACCCATTCTATCTCTTGTACACTGCAACATAAGGACACTTCTATCATTACTCAACGATTCCTTTCGCAGTGGTCCTTTATTATCGTCAAGTTGTCCTGCTCGAACCTTTCTTCGCCTTCTTGATAATTAACTTTTGCAATGGATTGCATTTTCTTTTATCATCACAATGTGAAATAGATTTCCTAAATTAAGTAACAAGTAGATAGTTCATTCATGATTTTGAAAATAATTAGTCTCTGACTATCGTATTAACTAAGGGTTCATTTTTTTTTAAAAAAATATAATTTTTATTTTTCAAGTTTTCTCAATTAAATATTTTTAATATTTTTTAAAAGTAAATTTTAGCAACTATAATTGCAATTAGTCAAAAAAGTCTCTCAATTATATAAAATCACTCACATTTTATATTTGATCTTTTTAATCATTTATCTTTTTAAATATATAATACTATATCTTTTATTTCTAGATTAAATTTTAAAATTATTTTTAAAAGACTTAATTCCATGTTATTCTCTTAAGTGTCACAATTGTTTAATTTTAATCTCTTGGATTCCAGTTATATAAATTAAATCTTGTAAATATCACAATTATATGATTTTAATATCTTCATCAAACTTTTATTAAATGTTTAATAAATTTTATTAATATATCGTTAAATAATGATATAATAATCAAAATCTTATTTAAATTGTCACATCAACATATGTTGGATAATTATGATAGTGCTACATCAACCATATGTCATTTTTTATTCAATTGTAACAATTGAAGTCTTGAGTAGGGACAATATTAAAATTGATAAATTAACATTAATAAATTTAAATCAATATATATTTATTGAATATTAATAATATAAAATAAATTTATTGGATATCATAAATACTATTAGTAAATATAAATTAGTTTAAATTTATAATGCCTTTTGTATTAACAATAATTTATATTTATTAATATTAATTTATGAACGTGTTTATTTATATAAACTTTAATACTATTAATGTATATTATTAATTTAATATTAAAAAATAGCACAATTATGATAATGTATGTTATTAATTTAATATTTAAAAATAGTATAATTATCATACTCACAAAATCATATTTTTGTAATTAAAATTTAAAGGATTAAAATCGAATGATTGCGATACTTAAAATCAAGTCATGTTAGCATGTGTTAAGCAAAACATCAACTACTATTGAATGATTAGAAACATAATAGAAAAAAGGTTAAATAGTGTGTACGATTTTCACAAATATTTTTGCAAAGTTTTTGAAATAGACATATATGAAAATAAGTTTGCAAAAGTACTAGATGTCCAAAAGGTAAAAATAAAAGAAAGCATATAAAACATTTGTTTTTATACTAGTTCACTTAACTTGAGTTATATCTAGTTTTCTCTCAACTTTAGAGGAGTTCCATTAACAAAAACAAGATTACAACAAATATTGAATCCACCACTCTTAGTTAAAAAATACAAATATTTTTTAAGACACTTTTGATTTTCCCAATCCAAATATTATTATTGTTACTTTTAGCTGCAAACTTAATCTTTCTTATTAAGTACCCAATTGTTCATTTATCCCTAAGTCACTCCTAACTTTCATGAAAGTCTCTTTATAAGAAAAAATTTACTCACAATGTAAGGATATACGAATTAAGCACAAATACAAAATAATTTAGCACAATTAAGAATTTATAACAATTTAAAAATACATAATCTCAAGATGAGATTTTTTGTAAGCTTTGGATGTATAGAATGTTAGAGTAAGAAATTCATTATGTGAAATTGTACATTCACTATCAGAGTTTTTTTATCTTCACAACTTTAGGTGTATATAGGCTTGATGCTTGAAGTGTCTGTTGTGAGAGAACATTAATTTTCTTTTTTCATTATGAATTTTCATTAAATGCATGAGATGTCATATAGTTTCCATATTGTAAATGTTCAGTCTTGTGTCAGAAGAGAGAGAACATCATTGTCTTTTTTTTCTTTTATTTTCTTGACACTACTTCAATAGTACAACTATTTTTCTAAACATTCCTACATCTGTCTTTTCTTTTTTTAGACTTCGTAGCTTGAGAAACTTTTTTGATATAAATGTTTGCTATCTTTAAATGTTGTTTTACCTTTCATTAAATGTTTATTCAAAATTCAAACGTTAGAAATAACAAAAAAGATATATCTAATAAGAAATATGAACACATATATCTTAAACATCCGAAAACATGAATGTAAAGGCAGTTAAGTTTAAGCAAACTTTAATTATGTGTAAGTAGAAAATGTCTAAAATTTTTCATTCGTCTAGTTCAATAAAACCATATTGGACGTATAATCCATTTGAAAATAACTTTGGATGTATCTTTTCAAATAATTGGACGTTTGTTTTATTGAAAGTTTTGGATGTATATCCAATTTTTGCACATTGGACGCTTAACTCATTTTAATCCAATTCTATGTGCCAAAGTTAGAGAAACTATCTTTTTCATTTTTTTTTGGATACCTATCTTGTCATTGGAACTTATCAACTAATATTAGCATAATCAAATTATATTATTTTTTTCTCATCAAAACTACATATTTTACAAGGTTAAACATTGTCGATGTCTTTTGTTTTAATAGTCTCATAATCTCCTCCAATTCATATGAGTCAAAGTTTAGTTGTGTACCTATAAGGACTTTAATGCTTAAGTGCTAAAGAAGGTTAAAAGTATAGATAAAAATAGGTCAAGCTAAACAAGACTTTACTTGAATAGCTTATTACCTATTTAAAAATTTAAAGCCTAAACCTAGATTGTTATTTTTATACATATTTTTTTGGTTTAGTCCGACTATTTTTTTTTTTTTTTAATTTAGTGTGTCTTATTAACTAACTTTAAAACTTATTTTATATTAACGTTTTTAGGAAGACCTAACCTATTCCTTAATAGGATAATCAAATAATAAGTCAACATAAAAAAAACCTATGAAAGACAACCTATAAACAATGAAAATTAAAATTACAATTATTAAATATATTAGACAAGGATGAAAATAAGTAGGATATGATTTATAAGAATCAAACCTAACTTGTTTATATGATATAAGTTCATTTTTAAATTCTAATATAAATTTTATATAATTTATTTAAAAGTTTATTTGATAATAGCGTGTTCAAATAGGATACACATTTATCCTTCAATAAATTTATTGACTTAATTTTTTATGCAAGTCAACATATTTAATATTAAAATAAATAAATAAATTATAATTTTAATATTTTAAAAAAATTAGTATAATAATAATAAAAAATATTATTATATTTATTTATTAGATTTAAAAGACTTCCTAAATAACTCAAAATCTAACCTTTCATCGATCAAATATACCTTATTAAAAGTGTTGTGTTAATTTATTTGTTAAGGCATAGGGTTTTATCAAGTGATTGGATCTTTTACATCTCCTAGTCAAAAGTGTAGAAGTTAGATTGTATCATTCCCTATAAATAGTAACCTTTAGATTAATCTCATATGAGCGTATTATGATGTACTCTCTGTAACATAGTATTACTTATCATCCTCTCCCAGTCACTTGTCGCCGCTGGTCACCGTTCGCTGCCGTCGAAAACAATTTTTGGCAACCGTGTTTCATTGTTTTTACTCCTTTCATCCCGAGTCAAAGAATGGTCCTAAGGGCAAAGTGAAAAAAATTAATAGAATCTTGTAAAACAACATGAAAGCAGTGTTTCAAACGATAATAAGTAGTAGAGAAAGCAAAAACAAACGTTTTTCACCGCCAATATCAACAACTTGGGTACCTCTTCCAACAACGAAAACCTTGGTTTGATGAATCTCGATTGCTACAATAGATGCCTTACTTTTGTCCTTCAAAGCGGTTTCTACTTATTGCACAAAATTAACTCTACATACATACTATCACACAAAGTTGACAAATAATAAATTAAAAAAAATCCTTCAAGTAGGACACAAAATCCTTAATTAGTGATGAATTTGAAAATAAATGTGAAGGTGATGCAACGATCTATTTCGATCTTGGTGTTGAAAGCGGTCAACGGTGGAGACACCGAGAAGGATGTGGAGCCGAGAGAGGCATCGAAGGAAGTGAAGCCACCGTTGCTGGCTTGTGGAGCCGAGATCGGAGGATAGAGACACACCACCGAAGGAGTTGTTGCTGGAAAGATTGAGACGACAAAGGTTGGATTTCGTCTTCTCCTACAGGATATGATGGAGAGAGTTTCTTATGTGATGAATTAGGGTCTGAATCCCATGATTTTCGATGTGCATTGCTTCACAAAATGATATATGATATTTTAAAACCTTTTCACAGCAGTTAAACAAAAATCAAATATAGCTTCAAAAGTTTGGTTTACAATATGGAAACTTATAAGTCAAGCAATAGGGTAAAGAAAATCACACAAGCTGGTTTATATTTGTTTACTTGACAACTTACAACCATGTTTGATCCCTTCATTTTAAGGTTTTCTATAACATCTCTATTTTTAGTTTATTGAATTTTTTCTAATTACATATTTAGTTTTTTATTCTAGAAAACCATGTGCGAATCTCAAAATTCTTATCCATACGGTTACATTTTTAACACTAAGTACTACTCAGTTTATATTTTTAATATTTTATCTGGACCAAGACCCAGAAAATGGTACATAACCGATTCATCCCTAAAAATTTACGTAATAGGATAAATTATAAAAATATCCAGAGGGTTTTTAAAAAATTATTTTTAAGTCATAAATATACCTGTAATAATTAACAATAATTTTTAAAAAATTAGAAATGAATTGAAACAATTTTTGTGAAAAGGACAAAAATGTTCCTAATACATTATTATAGAGAGCCAAACAGAGTTTTAAGGTCAAAGATATTTTGAAAAATTTTGATGAGTATATTTTAATTAGAAACATTTTACTGGAGAGGACAAAATTTAAAAATCCCAAAAATGTCAATTATTTAGCAAAAACTTGATTTATTAGTTAATTAATTAGCATTTTTAGTAGAATAATTTTTATAATTAATATATAAATGAAAAAAAATCTGAATTTTTTTGGAAACTTCAAAATTTTTGTAGATACAGGACTTAATTTAGATGGGTTTTTGACCCCGTTTATAAAATGGGGGAGGAAGAAATTTTACTTTACAAATATTAATTATTAAAAATAGATGTAACGAAGTAAGGTTTTGAGTAAATTAACCAATACATAACAACTTAAATTTGTTCTCTTTTAGTCATCCGGCTGAGTCCATTAATGGTTATCTACCAAAATAAATTCAGTTTTTCAACTATAAGCGTATTTCTAGTGAATAATTATTAGTTAAAGTAGCAACCATAATATATAGATATAATTCTCGACATTATTATTTTGGCAATTTAAAGTATACATGAAAAATGTTACAAAATACACTAGAAATAAAATGAGTATTAAAAAAAGACACTTTGTAGAATTAATTTTACTAAGCAAGTAGATAATTTTTCATTGAAACAGAGAGCAATTCTTAGTATGTTTTGTGGTTGTAGCTTAGTTTGACCTTCCACATCAAAAAAGGATTTTTCTTTAAAAATCAACTTAGTTTATAATGATGTCTTTTATTGTTTTAATTATTGTAGGAAAAAGTCTTACCTTTTCAAATAATTTGAATTAAAAAGTTAGAAAAAGACAAGGATGAATCAAATAGATTAAAAGAAGAAACTATAACATGATTGCATAAGCATGTTTTGTTAATTGCATGTGTAATCTTTAGTTTCAATCATTTGACGATATTTTTTACTGTGAATCTTAAAATTATCTTTTGTGAATGATGGTTTGAGGTAGAGATAAGATATATCTATGTGACTATTAAGTTGGCGATCTTGGAACTTTGTTGGATGTTTTAGAGGGTATAAGACAAGACTTAGAGAAAGAATCATAGGTACTCCATGTTAGGGAGCATGTGTCTCTATGATGTCATAAGTCAAGTCTAAGCATGTAAGAACCATGTTATGAGAGCATGTGTATTTGTGGTATAAGAAATTATAGTTTGGTATGTTGCGAGATGTAGGCAAATACCCTAAGTGAGGTCTTGAAGGTATTGGCATTAGGTTGCGAGAATCCAATGGTTAAGGTAACATCTTAGATGTTGAGATAATTAAGCAATCGACTTCATAATCTTGCCAATGTTTAAGTCATCACCAGGATTAGTATAGTGTTTACTCATAAGGAGCTATATGCTCTCTTGATAAAATGATGATGATGATGATGATGATTATACAAGCTCCTGATCATTTTCTAGGTTTCTTGATAATTTAGGAAAATCATAAGAGATGAGTTTGCATCCATACATATAGTAAAGGCGTGTGGTCAAGTCATGATAACTTATGTCAAACCCTAGGTTTCCCTACATTTGTTTCATTAATACTAGTATGTTTAAGGTTTTTGAAACCAATTGAAAAAATGAATAAGGCTTGTGAAACCTTATTCGTTGCTTTTTTTCTTTTGTATGTATAAATGTATGTGGTACACATTAGAATTGATAATAGATAGAAAAGAAAATATCAATATTGAGGATGGAAAAGACACAAAGAAGATAATTTAGAGACATTTATGGCTACTTAATATAAACTTATTTGTAATTTACAAAAGGTTTGAATAATCTAAAAGTAATTGGTAGTGTCACTACTTTGGTTTAAGGAAGGCCTAAGTATATTCATGAGGTAATTACAAACAAAATTTATGTAGCCTAAACATCTACTATCATATTGATAACAATGATGTATGTTTTCTTCTAAAATTAAGTATATGAATGAGAATATGATGCATCATATTTTATCTCAATGTTAATATATTAAAATTTAATTAGCTTTACTCTTTACTACAATTAACTTTAATAAGAGGCAAAAAAATGTATCCTCTATTTTTAATAGAATTAAATATATTTTTTAAATATAATCAAAGAATTAAAATAAATTTAATAAATGTTGAAAATAGAGTCAATGTAACGTTGGTGTTATATTTTCCACTAACAATAAAACTTTACAGCAAGTATTATTTTAACCTCTTAAAGTCTTACAACAATGTAATTTTAACATAAGATTATTAAACCAAATATTCTTTTCATTAAGCCTATTTAAGTTTTCACAATATTATAAGGTTTTTGAAAAACTAACTAACAAATGTGAGAATATGAAAGTTAATTATGTTTAAGACACAAAGTTTTGAAAACAAAGAAATATGACAATTTAAAAGTATTGTCCAATGAATTATTTAGATGTTTACTTGTTCTTGTTGCTACTCATGAACATTGAAGTAGTTCTCCTTTTATAACTTGGAGAGAAGTATATGTTGAGGGAGATGTTATCTAATCTAAATCTTTATTAAATGCATGAGAACATCCTTTATTTAAAGGAAAACAAAACTTATCTTTTGTTTAAGAAAATAGAAAAAAATGACAAAATTATTGAATTGACAATTTAGTTAAAGATAAACAGTACTTTTTTTACTTAATGAAAGTTCTTTTGTTTTTCTCTTTTTATCATGCAACAAGGTACTTTGGCTGATAAGTTGGTTTGCTTTCATAGTATCAAGGGAGTTTATGTTTAGAACTATTAGTTTTTAATTAATGAAAACATTTTTTGAAAATATGTAGCAATTTTGGTAAAAATACGTTGTAAACACTTAGCCAATTTTCGAAGACAATTCAAATTGATTTATATGTGTAAAATAATTTGTCCAACGTAGTAAAACATCTTAAGGCATAGAAACATGTCAAATTAGAAGGTATTGTATACAAAGGCACGTTGGATGCTCTCTATGAAAAGCGAGTATTGGACGATCCAATTAAAAAACACAGGTATTTGAACGATTTTGTGTAAATCCTTAAGTTGAATGGTTAGTAAGAAAACACTTATCGCTTTGGACAATATGTATATCTTTCATAAAAGGTATTTGTCTTTGAAAACTATTTTTATTTAAAAAAAATTATTACAAAGTCCTTTTAAGTTTTGTTACTGCACATACAAGATACTACTATACCATTCACAATATTCTTTTTGTTATTATCAAAAGTTTTAACTGTTAGACGTTTTGTACATGTTTGATTCTAACAATAATTTTCTTTCTCTAATCATATGTATAATGTAGGCTGGATATTTAATCATACAAAGAAAAATGCTCAATATTTTCAAAGGCTCAAAATTTTAATTGCCTTTCATGTCCTCTTTATTACCCACAATAAATCAACAAAATATAAGGGAAAAAAAATAAGTTTTTCCTTATTAAATTTAACAAAAAAATAAAAACTAATAATGTCTTATACTCTAATATTCTAAAATTCATTTTTCTAGACAAATTGAGTTAAAATTCAAAATAAGTAGCATAAATCCCTTTAAAAACAAAATAAAAACTTAGGATCCATTTGAAATGGTTACAAGTTTTTAGTTTTTGGTTTCTAAATATAATATTTAAAACAAAATATATTTAATAAAAATAGAGCTAAAAATATTTTTAATTTAATTTTAAAATATTTTTATATTCATTTTCAAAATAAAAAAACTTATGAATTTGATTTTTAGTTTTAAAAAATAAACTTTTATTACCTTTAATAATGATTCTTCATATCATTAACACTACTACTACAACTAGCATAATCATCATGGTCGCCATTACTATCTCTATAATCATTACTATCTTTGACGCTACCACTATTCACTTGCACCACTGTCAATGCCACCATTAATTGATATTTTTCAATATCATTATTATTTATTCATATATCAATTTTTGCTTAATAGAACATAAGATAGAAATTCTAGTATTATAAATATTTATTATTATTATTGTCGTCATGGTTGTGCTATTTTTTTACCATTTGTATATTTTTAATATATATATTTTTACATTTTGTTACTATTTTTATTATTATTTTAATAGGTTTAATTAATTTTTATTTTTAATTATTTTTATGTCTTGATTTTTTTTATATTATATTATTTCAATTTGATGGGATCCCATAGTAGTTAGGCATCCTTCACTCACATGTGGGGATGATCTATTCAGCAAGGAATCTCATGCTTAATTCTTGCTATGTGAGAAAATTTTTCAAATGGGTAACAGTTACAATAATACAACCAAAATTAATATTTGGTCTAATAGGATAAGAAATAGTTGTGACATGGCAAAATAATTACATTATTTTATAATAGAACAAGATAAGTTAAAAAATAATTAACTCATTTTATTTATTTTCAATTTATAATAACTTTTCAACAATTAAAAACAAAAAAAAAACTAAAACTGATTTTTATTTTAAAAACTTCAAAACTAAAAATAAAAATCACTTCGAATGACATACTACTTAATCCTAAAGATTATCAATACATTACCATTAATGACATTGATAACACATGACACAAATAAAGAGTTTAATATTTATAAAATGTTTATATAAAATTTTTGAAATTCATAACAATAAGAAATAATTGTAAATATGATTTATAAAGTAATTATTATAAAAATCAATAAATTTATGTTATTTATATATATATATATATATAATACTAATAATAATCATCATCATCATAATAAAATAATAATAATAATAATAATAATTATTATTATAATAATAATCATAATATTAATAATCATAATAATAATAATCATAATCATAATAAAAATAATCATAATAATAATAATAATCATCATCATCATAATAATAATCATAATAATTAATAATCATAATAATAATCATAATCATAATAATAATGACAATAATAATAATGATAATAATAACAATAATAATAATAATGATAATAATGATAATAATAATAAAAATAACAATAATGATAATAATGATAGTGATAATAATAATAAAAATAAAAATAAGAATAATAATAATAATAATAATAATAATAATGATAAAAATCATAATAATAATAATAATATTAATAATAATAATAATAATCATAATAATAATAATAATCATAATAATAGTAATAATCATAATAATAATCATAATCATGATAATCATAATAATAATGATAATCATAATAATGATAATAATGATAATCATAATAATAATGCTAATAATAATAATAATAACAATAATAATGATAATAATG
>JAMLFT010011386.1:0-11137 GCA_026544285.1 Pachyrhizus erosus
TTTTTACATATTTTTATTTATTTAAAGTTTATTCTAGGTTTTATTTCTAATTTACTAACTATTTTTCTATTTACATCAAAAAGAATAATATTTCTATTAAAAAAAAAATGGGATGTTACAAAAAGTCCTAGAGTAAAACTAGTTGTGTTTTTTATTAGCCTAGTTGTTCTTATCCTTTACTAGTGTGTTTAAATTTCTTTCTTCAATTAAACAACCTATTTTATCACACTTTAAACCATCAAAGTAAGTTTTGATTACATAGCTTTTAATTTGAGATTCCAGTATTGTTGTTGGTGCCTTACTTCACTAATTTCATTAGCTTGCGTTGAAAGTGACTTGTACCTTGAAACTTGACCAAATTAAGTGTGAAAAATCCATTGTAGTTCTTTTTTAGACCTTTGGAAGTGAAGAAAAATACTAGATAAAAAAAGAAAAAGAAGCAAAATAAAAGTGAAAAAAATGAGAATACATAAGCATCAAAACTAGGTGCTTTACTTGTTGATTTTGGTTCCAATTTGTGGCTAGTTTGTATTGTTTGATTGCTAAATCCATTGTGAAATTGGAAGACACTATTTGAGTGATAAAAACTGCACTATATTTTGAAAAATCCTTGAAAAGAGTGAAACACAAGTGTTGAGTGTCAAACACTAAGGAGTGATAAGATTTCCATTTATATCACTTATTATTTTTTCTAACTTTGTTCTTTTGTGTAGGTATGGCTAGTGGGAGTGATAGTGATGCACTATCCCCAAAATTAGCAAAGTTAATGGCTAATATGATTAAATACATGAAACTAATGCAATTGGAAAGCGAAAGGAAACTAGATGAAAAATTTGAAAAAAGTGAAAGACATGCAAAAGAATTGAACCATCGGGTAGATGACTTGATGAGATTGCATGAAAAGACTTCTTCTTCCCACTTAAGTGATAACTACTATGTTGATCATGATGATGTTAGGAGACCTAGACCAAGACCTAGAAGGGTGGAAAGACAACCTAGGGACCCTAGTGAGCATAGGTCAAGGATGTGAGAAAAGAAAATGATGGGAGAGGTCATTTAGAGCCTAGGCCAAGACATAAAGAAGAGAGGAAAGATGACCCTAAAGTGAATTTACCTAAGTTTGCTAGTTCATCCAATGTTGAATCATATTTGGAATAGGAAATGAAATGTGATCAAATCTTTAATTGCCATGTGTTGAGTGATCACAAACAATTGAAGTTAGTCACCCTAACCTTTGAGAGATATGCCTTACGTTGGTGGAACCAACTTCAAGAAAAGGTGAGAAGAGGTAGAAGGATAGGTGAGAGAAATTGGGAAGACCTTAAGAGGACTTTGAGGGGTAGATTCATTCCTTCTAGTTATGTGAGGGACATGCATTATAGGCTTTAAAGACTTTATCAAGGGACTAAAGGAGTGGATGAATACTTTAAGGAATTGGAACTTTGTTTAATTAGGGATGAAATTTATGAGCCTCAAGAGGCTACCATGGCAAGGTTCTTGATTGGACTTAATAGAGAAATTCAAGATGTTGTTGAACTTAAAACATATACTAACTTGCATGATTTGTTTCACAAGGTTTTGAAGGTTGAACAACAACTCAAAAGGAAACAAGGGATCAAGGGATGCAAGGAATTTCAAGTTAGAGGTCAAACTTGAAGAAGAAGCGCATGTCCCCCTTGAAAAAGGAAGTTGTAAATAGAGTAGATAATAATTTTTTTCTTCTTCTTCTTCTTTTAATTTAAAGCCCAAAGAAGGCAAAGTTGAAAGTAAGGACAACCCCCCTCCCCTTAAAACTAGTGACATTAAGTGTTTTAAATGTTTAGGAAAGGGTCATATAGCCTCCCAATGCCCTAACAAGAGGGCAATGATCCTTAAGGAAAATGGGAGCATTGATAGTGAATCATCCATTGATGAGAGTGACGCCTCTAGTGAAGGTGCAAGTGATGCAATTCACTCACCTGAGAAGGGAGATTTGTTGATTATTAGACATATTTCATACTCGTTGCATAGTTAGTGGGCATATTTGTTCCCTCATCATTGATAGTGGTAGTTGCACCAATGTGGTTAGCACTAGATTAGTAAAGAAACTTGCTCTACCTTTGATCCCTCATCCAAATCCATATAAGCTTCAATGGCTTAGTGAGAAGGAAGAGTTAGTAGTAGATAACAAGACATGCTTGTTTTCTCCATTGGGACTTATGTGGATGATGTATGTTGTGATGTTGTCCCTATGGAAGCCACACATATCTTGTTAGGTAGACTGTGGCAATATGATAAGAATGTTGGATTTAATGGTACTACTAACATTTATTCTTTTAGGTATAAAGGTTAAAAGGTGGCTTTGAAACCTCTTTCACCTAAAGAGGTTAACATGGACCAAGTAAGGATGAAGCATACCAAGGAGCAAGAGCAAAGGGTCCAAAGTGGATCCCAAGTGCAAGGCAAGAATAAAAAAGATAAGAAAAAGGTAATAGCATTATAAGCCAAGGGTTTGTTGGCTACTCTTCGTCAAGTAAAGAAATCTATTCTTACTAGGAAACCTTTATTCTTGTGTGTGCCTTCACTTGTGTGCTTAACTAGTAAACCTAGGTTGAATGATTAGTATGAGAAACTCTTGCAAGAGTTTAAGGATGTTTTCCTCAAGGACATTCTAGTAGGGTTACCACCTATCAGGGAAATAGAGCATCAGATAGATTTAATCCATAGGGATAGCCTTCCAAATGGGCTTGCATATAGGAGTAATCTTAAAACAAGAGAGATCCAAAAACAAGTTAAAGGATTGATTAGTAAGGGATGGGTTCAAGAAAGACTTAGTCCATGTGCAATGCTTGTAATCTTAGTTCCTAAGAAAGATGGATCATGGAGAATGTGCACAGATTGTAGACCTATAAACAACATTACTATGAAGTATAGGCACCCCATTCCTAGGTTGGATGATTTGTTGGATGAGCTTTGTGAAGCATCTCTTTTCTCTAAGAGGCCTACACATGAGAAAAATAGAAAGTATGATAGATATGAAAGGTCAATTTGGACAACCTTATACAAAAAGCAAATACCATCCTCTAAGCTTAAATATAGTGTTATTAGGTGTTCAATGTGTGAGGGAAGAGGACACATGACTTATGAATGTCCAAATTGGAAAATAGAAGAAAAAGAGAGACATAGAAAAATTGAGAGGAGTAGAAAAAGAGAAAAAGAATTACAAGAAATGAAAATAATTGAAAAGGAAAGTAAGGAGGAATCCTTAAAAGAGGAGTTTCAAAATCTCACTTCTTTTATTCAATTATGTAGTGACTTTAATTCTTTTGATTTAATTGATATTGCATCTAGTAAACTGATTTCTTTTGTTTTGTTGACTAAGAAAGATTTGTGTTTTAAGGAGTAGATGACAAAGCAAATGGAAGAAGAAGTTGAGCCCCATGATGATCACAACCATAAAGAAGAAGAGAAATTTTTGATTCATACCATGTCAAGTCCTTATGCTTTAAATATTGTTTCCATTCAAAGTATTTTGAGTTTGCACAATGATGCTAATTTACACTTGTGTGAACCATATCATTGGTATTATATGATTTTAGTAATTTTAAATTGTCATGACATGCATTTTATTTTGATAATGCTTCATAATTTCTTTTAGTTTGTATTTGATCCAGGAGGATTGTTGATATAAGTCTATCTCATGCAAATTCGAGGTTGAATCCTCTTCAAGAAGGAAGGGATGATACATGTCTGACTTCACAAGTGGGTGATTGGAATCTCCAAGGTCCTCTAACTAGAGTTATGAAGAAGAGGCTTGAAGAGATGATCAGTCTCTTAGTTTTTGTACATTAGTAGCTTTAGGAATCTTGTTTGGGCCTTGTATTTTGGGCCTTAGTAGATAGAGAGACTTTTATGGTTGATTTTGTTTTTTGGCTTGTATTAGGCCCATTAGGCTATAGGACCTTGATGTTGGTTGCTTGTTGGGCTTATTTAGGCCTTCTCGTCTCTCCTTGGCCCAAACTGCCACCTTCTTGAGTCTAGAACTTGAGTTAGAGGTGCTTGAATTGCCTACATAAGACACCTAGTCAACTTGTAGTCAACAACTTATCATTTTATGAAAAACTAAGATTTGCTCCATTTGTGAGTTTATCTTTTCTCTCTAGAATTCTAGGGAAGAAGTTTATCTTTTTCTTATCAAAGCTTGTGTGCTTTGTGGCGAAATTCAACCTGTCTTGTCCTATTCCTAGGAATAGGTGGCAAATCCATTCCTATTCTCCTCCATTTCTTGTTGATTGAAGCTTAGAAATTGAAGATTGGATGAAGATCTATGGGAGAGTGTAATACTAGCTTAAGCTCATCTACAGCTTGAGAAGTTTGAAGGATGCTTGATGGCTAATGGGTAAGGCCTGTTATCTTTACCACTTTAATAGGACTGCTAAATCATGTTTTTAGAAGTCAAATAAATTCCAAGGGTGCAATTTCCCTACAATTTCCCAAGTTTAATTTATTCTTGACCATTATTTTCTTTCATACTATTCAAATATCATAATCTTCTTATATTTCTCTGTTTTCCTTCTCAAGAGCCACAACTTCTAATAAGCAGGACGTAGCAACGTGGTAAAATTTTATGATAGCAAAATTATAAGCATTAACAAATGTTCTGATTTATGACTTGACAAACATCCATAATTTACCACTTATTCTTAGTGTTATAACATTTTCTATATATTTTGGTTGTGTCTTGCAAGGTGGAGGCCGAATCTCGTATACATAGAATGTTTCTGTTCTGCGCCAATTGAGAAATACATTAATGTATTGATGCTTTAACACTGTCCTTTCATAATTAAATATAATCAAACTGCTGCCATAAAACAAGACATCTCTGCACATTCTGTGGTTTTCACAATATTTATTGTCAAAAAAATTTCTTGCCAAGTTTTTCTGGGTTGCCTTATTTGCTACTCCAAAATGTAGTTCAGTGTTTTAAACACATGCTTTGTAACATCAGCTTTGAAGCAAAATTGCATTAATAGGTGCATAGTTATGCAAATATTGTATTGTTGAAAATATTAATGTCAGGAAAACCGTTAAGTAAAACAGCAAAAGCTCTTGTGTTTATGCATGTAAAGCTCATCTTCCAGGACAAAAGGAGGTGTAAGTGAGGGATGGTCAGAAGTAGGCAGAGTGCTTCTGATAAAAGGAGAAGGGAACCATGAAAAACTCAAAGAGAATAAGATATAAAATTGATCCATGGCTCTGCCTGGAACATACCATCAGAGACTTCTTAAGCATTGCACTAGCAACTCCTTGAGCATTCAGGCCTTAAGCCCATCACTTGGCTGGCTGGAATAGATAATAACTATTAATTTGACCAAAGACATTAAAGCATCTTATTCTATGAGGACTCAACTAGAGTTATGCGAGAGCATACGGAGGCTATCCAGGGCGGAACTGGAAGTGGAGTCCTTGTTGAACCGTAAAATTGATATATATTTAGATATTCCTATTAATTCCATAGACTCACGAACCAACTTGACAATGTCACCTTAGATTATTTGAAATAACAAAAAATGGGTGTCTAATTACAGTTCCTGTCTAGTATCTCTAGGAAATTTTGCCAAAATATAACTTTACAGGGAAAAAAAATAAGACAGTGATTTCTTATTAATCTTATATTTTACTGTTCCTCCTTGACTTACATCAATTAATTTAAATTGGGAAAGAATAAAAATCATAATAAAAGAAAAGAAAAGTTAAAATAACATAATTAAATTGAGATATTAAATTTTGAGAATTTTTTGAATCATTAAGATCGACTTAGTGGTAGAAGATTTGAATTGTTTGTACAACATTCTAAGTTTTAGTTTTATTGTCGTTGTTATACAAAAATAGAAATTGTGAACTTTTAAGTCTTAGATTCACCACAATGGAATGAACATATTTCTAAAAAAAAATTTTTTTTATGAAGTTTGATTTATTTTAAGGACAAATTATCCTAATTTGATTATTGGTTCACGAAAATTGCAATAATGTTTTTCATCTGTCACACACTACTTTTATGGTAATTAAATCTCGTCAAATTTATTGAGGTTTATGATTATTCAAAGAAAAACTCTGAAACTTATACTTATTTTTGTGATTTGAGTTCTTAGAATAATTTTAGAGATTTTAATATTAAAGTTTACCTTTTCAACTCTTTCCTTAATATTTAAAATCATATGAAGAAATCAAATTCATAAGGCTCT
This sequence comes from Pachyrhizus erosus, assembly GCA_026544285.1. Taxonomy (NCBI): domain Eukaryota; kingdom Viridiplantae; phylum Streptophyta; class Magnoliopsida; order Fabales; family Fabaceae; genus Pachyrhizus; species Pachyrhizus erosus. The sequence continues at coordinate 6,225 of JAMLFT010011386.1, forward strand.
TGATTATTTGATCAACATCCAAAAATGAATTAAAATATTTGTAATATTAACAAGAGAAGGCAATTACAAAAGAAATCATTAATCTCTCATTAGAATATCTTAATTTCTAGAAATAAAAACTTTGTCACTAATAATGAGCTTACAGTCACTAATCATATAACTAAACATACAACTACCCATCGAAGGTGTAAAAAAACAACAAAGAAAAGAACTAGAAGAAGTCTAATTTTTTTAATATTTGAGTAGTTACAATCTTGTTAAATCTTCATGATTATTTTTCACTTTTCCTTAGTCAATCTCCAACTTTGACTTTGGAATTCCAAAGTCAAGATCACTCTATAATTTGGGCTTCTAGGCAAAGGGTGAGAACATAACAATGTCAACTCAAGCCCATTATACATATCATTTGCAAATACCCAAATAAACATAGTAGTTCATTGAACAAAAACATCAAATTATGTCTTAAAAATCCGCATAGAAAAATAAAGTCTTAACAGTATTTGACCTATATAATATAAAAATAATATACATATTTCACACATATCAAACTTTTATGTGCTTAAAAATTGTTTGTCCTCATATATCAAAAGGTCATTACAAGTTGTAATTAGCCAAGGAGTAAAGAGATTTAGGCATCAACAATCATTAGGAAGTAGATATATAATAAATATTAAAAGGATGTTTGATTCTCTTCTCACTTTTTTGTTTTAAAAAATATTTTCTAAAACAATTTCACATATTTACTAATTATTTTTCATTTAAAGTGTATTAAGTTTTGAAAAATATTTCTAAAACTAAGTATTTTAAAAACTAAAAAATATAAATAATTAGGATATGTTTTCTCATCTTCTTTTGTTCTCGTCATGTATTTTGTTCAAGTGCTCTATGGACAAGCTTTATAAAACAGACATGTAATCGGTGACAAACAATTTCAAAAGAGTTCTATGTTTAGAAAATAAAAATTTGTTTTTAAAAATAGTAAACAATCAAGGTCGAATTTTCTAGATTTGAATTTATTTTCTCTCAACATCAAAATTAAAAACGCAAGATAACTTTATCCCAAACTCACATGACACTAACAATTAAATCGATCAGTTGTTAAAGATAAGTTATATATTTCTTTTTGTAATATAAAAAATAGAATTTACGAATAATATTATTGTTAAAGAGTACTTTCTAAAACTTACAGTCAAAATTCAAAACTACTGAATAAAAATATGAATTATTTCATTCATGATTCTTGGTTTTATTATTTTATATATTGGTGGATGGTGTTGGTCATGTGTGGAGCAATAACACCAAAGAATGAAGAGAACGTGAATGCTGACAATAGCATATTAACATACACACTCCTATCTGATTCTCCGCGTTCAACTTCTATTTTTCGTTGGTCCCTTCAAATTTCTATTAGCACCGCACGCCACTACATAACATGAGCGATTTTCCTATACAGCGCCGGCACATCACACTGGATACGCCTCCCGCATCTTGTTTGATTTTCAATTAAAAAATAAGAATAATTGTATAGGTATGTACTCATTACTATACTAACATAATTTTAGTTTGAAAACTTTAGGAAAAGAGTATTTATCTCTTTTATAAATAGAGATCTTAAATTATGAAAAATTATAATTCATTTCTTAAATTTTTTTATTATAAATTTTAATTTTATTTTAATTAATCTTTAAATTTTATCATTTTTATAAATAGATGTTTTAATTTCAATTTTATAACAACCTCATTTTCATTACTATAACACACATACATAAGAGACTACTTTCTTTTACTAAGCAAAAGTCTTTATGTGTACATTATTAACATTACAAAAAGAAAAATTTTAAACTTCATCTCTCCGATCTTTAGAGGGATCTTCTTCCTTGGAGGAGTCAATCCTAGGAACAGATTTGACCACTTTATGTCTAGTATGACTCGAGGAAGAGTTGTTGGGACATCTCCTCCTAGGATATGATGGGAATCCAGGAGGTGATTTAGACATTCGTGGCAGTTCCACTAAGTTAGTACAATAGAGAGATCTATCTGCCTATAGGAGTGGGAGCAAACGGAGCTACATGGAATAAAGTAAAACGAACATATCCTATATAGGTATCTAGTTGATATAATGAATCTCTTGTTCATCGTCCACACAAAGGAGTGATAGATAAGTGGAATAACGGGCAGAATTCTTCAGACACTTTTCCTGAAAGGGTTAGTGTAGGAGTGAATCTTTAATTCTAAAATAATCGTACAATATGGGCGTACTTGGGAGCATATACTCTCAATCTCACTGTTTCGTGCCCTATTTAGAAAATTATTAACGTATTTAGGGATCCCTTGCTGCTTCTTTACTTCTACTGCCAGAGGACTTACGCGAATCGTAATATAAAGTCCATGAGTTGTAATATTTTTGGGTCACGATCAGGAGTACATATCTCAAGCTGGTAGATGGCTTAGATACTCTCTACTGACTTTGGTAATGCTCTGCTTTGTCGAGGTTATCAAGCCGGCTTTGTGACTCCTTAATTCGGGCAGTTCACAAACTTAGTACCTAAACACCCCTAAGGACTTCCACAGCCTACATACATTCCTCAGGTACCTTCTGTAGTCAACCCATTGCATTTCTTCCATTCTTTAATCTCACTCTCATTCTATTTATACATCCTTACTTCTACCTATCAAATCTTCTAGGTACTAGATTCTCGAAATCTTCTAATCTGAAGATTCTTGTTTTTTGTTTGGCCATCACTAGATCTGTCTCTGGCCTGAGGGGGATCTTTTCTATTTATGAAGATTTATCGATCTATTCATTTCTTGAACTGAAATAGTAATAATTGTCTTTTCTCTATAATTTTTTGTGTCTTATTTAATTTGTTTAACACCAAAGGATGTTTATTGAACATTTATTTTCTACCAATATACTCACTGGAGTTTTCTGTCAAAAAGTACTCTTGCATTTCAACCCTAGATTTAAATAATTCTTTTAAGAAACCCTTATTCTTTTTGAGTTAAATATCTAAGTATTCTAGTCACAAAGTTTTTTAGGACTTTTTTATAGGGTTTCTTAGAAAGAAATTATGAATTAAGGAATACAATTAGGTCAATGGTATTTTGGTCTTTTCTCATAAAAATTCTTAAGATTTTCTTGTCTCCTTCTTACTATGAGATTTTGAACGTTTCATTTGTGGCTATAGTCATAGAAGTTTCTATATCCTTTTTCCAGGTTAAATATTTTATCTATTTTTTTTTTAAGGGTATTTTGGTAAATTTCTCAAAAATCATTATTTCAACCTTATTTCCTGGGATTGCACCCTTAATGCTTTTATGAAGTAAAATGCTTTACATTTCCTAGTACATATATTGTTTTTTTATCATAAAAATGAATTTCTAATGGTCAACTTACATAATTTAAACTCTAAGGGCAAAATGGTCATTTTCATAATATAATTTTATTTTTAATAATTTTTCAAATTAAATAAAATATTATATACATTAGGCAGTGTGATGAAGGGGCTCTAAGGTAGATCTTATCCTTTTATTTTCAGATTGAGCCTAGAAATAATTTTCTTTCAAGTAGGGGTATTTTTGGAATTTTATAAAAATAATTTTTATTTATACCAAATTTAACAAAATAAAATTTTGGATCTATTTCTCCCCTTTAGTACTGTCTTGGGTTACATTTTTTAGAATTTTTAGAGATCATTAGATGCCTAAATTGCTCAAAACATATTTAAAACAAAAAAAAAAGAAATATTTGAAAGGAGGGTTATTTTGGTAATTTGGTCGTCTTCAACCTCTGGAAGGGATTTTCGAACCAAAGATTTTTGAATTTGGGGATTGCCGTTCTGGGCAAGTTTAAGTCAAATTAACCTTAGAGAAACCTTTCCTGACTCAAGACGAACCTATTTTGGGGTTTAATTCGAACTTAATCACTCTTTAATGGCCAATTGAAAGTGATTTTTCTTTCGCTTGAAACGAGAATGTTTCTTTCAATTACAAAGATTCATGGAGTTTCAGGGTGTATAATTTTGTAGAAATCAAATATACATGTTATAGAATAGTTTTGTAATTTAAATTAGAAGAAAAGAAGACTCTTCCTACCTTAATTCGAAGCTTGAATTTTTCTTCAATGAAAGCTCAAGATTCTCTGCTATTTCTCGTTCCTTTGCTTATTTCTTTGATTTCTCTGTGCCAACAAGTTCCTGGGCATTCTACGAAACGTTTGGGACTGGTTTGGATCAATTTAGAGGTGTGTGGAGGATTTTTTAGAGAGAACTAAGCTTCCTTCAATGGCGGATTTGGACTTGGCTTTCATGCGTTTTATAGCCATTATGACCGCCTAAGATATTGTATTTTATTCGCCTAGGCCTAGAGTAGCTTTTTTGAGTCACGAGGCTTGCAGGATGAGTTGGGGCGGCGATTTGCAGAGGTTCTCGAGCTTTGTTAATGGCGGTTCGTAGAAGGAAGAAGAAGGAGATTAGGATGGAATATAGGATTAAATAAATCCTTAAGTGTCAGCGATGGGCCTAGTAGTCTTAATGGCAACTCACTCTCCTCTAACTCTCTTAGCCCCTAAAGGGGGACGGGTTCAAATCCCAGCCAATCCTTTTTGCAAAATCTGTTTTATTTTTCAATTAACCATGTGCACTATTCCTTTTATATTATTTATTTGCTGAAACTGCTACCCACGTGGGGTAGCTTAGTTGGCAAAACGGAGCATTTGCTCCTTGCGGATGGGGGTTCAAGACCTAGCTCCACCCTTTCTCCCATTTCACTTTCCTTCTTTCTTTTTCTTTTTCTTTTATTATTTATTTTTCTATTTTTATTTTTTTATAAATTTATTTTTATTTCTAAAAATTCTAAAAAAAATTCTTATATGTTCTTTTCTTAATTACTTTAATTTCTGAAAATTCAAAATT
>JAMLFT010011387.1:0-11137 GCA_026544285.1 Pachyrhizus erosus
ATAATTGCATTTGTATAAGGCCAAATGCAAAAGAAGGACTTTATTGAAATTCTTGTTCAAAATACTTGAAATTAAATATGTAATGTTCTATTTAATTGGGTTTAGATATATATTTTGTACTTAGGTAATTGAATTGTAAACTCATATTGTTTATGTATTAGCTTAATTGGACTTGTATACTCTTTATTATTGTTGTTTACTTATCATATTATCATCATTCATTTTGTTTCATTCAAGAATGCTATTTAGAGAAATATGATGAGGACATTCAAAACCGTTTTATAAATACTTTAATCAAGTGATCTTAAGAGATATAAGAGTTAAAATTATTTTGTTCCTCCAAGCCAAGGAAATAAAGTTTTAAGTGTTTAATAAAGATGTTTCTATTATTTACGAGATTTTCAATTTATGTTGGAAAATTAAATGGGCGTTACATGTCACAACCTAAATTTCTACTAGATTATATATATATATATAAATGAACATAAAATTTCATATCTGATAAAACTTTCATTAGATACTAAAGTTCAACAATATAACCCAACTTTAACATATTTCATCTAATATTACATATTAAAGGATGACATTAACTTTTCTTCATTCTTCTTTACTCGGAATGTTCTAACAGATCCTCCTCTTCCAACAATTCTTCCATCTTGGATGGTTTAGAGGTATTGATAGAAGTTGAGGTAGAGGGCTGGTTGGGATTTGGCTGCTGTCTGTGCCTAGGGTGTGATGGAACTCTTGGAGGAGAGTTGGAGAATTTGGGTGGCGTTGTTTGAGTTAGAATTATTGGAAGGTCAATTTGTTTGGGTGTAAAGGAAAAAGGGTTAGAAGAAAAGAAGGTGAAATGACCAAATTTAATATAGGTGTCAAGTTCGTATAGTGGGTCTCTAGTCCACCTTCTGCATAGTGGCATAATAGACCGATGGAATAAGGGATGAAATTTGTTAGACATTTTCTCTTGAAAAATTTGGGATATGTAGGAGTGAGTCACCTATTCTCCATCAAACACAAACAATTGTGTACCAGTCAAATATTTGTGTTTACTCTCATCTCACCACAAAGTTTCCTAATTTACTACTAGCGTACTTAGGCCCTTCACTACCTTTTTCTACTAACTCTAGAGGACTTATGCGAAACATATCATTCATTCTATAACTGCAATTTTGGTGACGATCGAGAGTACATATTGTAAGCTAGTACAAAAACTTAGATGCTCTCAACTAATCTTGGTAATGCTCCACTACGTCGAGGTTGTCAAGTCAGTTCAGTGTAACCCTCTTATAGAGTGACTCACAAAGTTAGCACCTTTTCACTCCCAAGGACTTCCACAACCTGCGTACATTCCTCAAGTACCTACTATAGTCAACCCATTGCATTTCTCTAGTCCTGTATCTCACACAATTGACAATTACTTTCTGCCTTCTTCTGATTAAGTCTCTAGGTACAAGATCTAACTCACATCATTTGATGTGAAATCGCATCTCATATCAAACATTTCATTCACAATAATATCATTTAGCCAATTATCAATCATCTTGGCTTTCTAGTCAAAAATATCTTTCTGCAAAAGGGATCTTTTCATCACGAAGACTTATCATACTTATAATAGTTCCTTTTTCTTCTATCCTAGGGTTTATCATTTCAAATTCTATCGTTTAAGAATAAATATAGGACACTCCTCATTCAAACAAATTATGATAAATAGTAAATTTCATAGTATATCAACAATCATAGCATATGCAGTATCAAGAGGAATTATTTTGATATTGTTCTAGTTCATGGAATAAAATAATTTAAAAGTATATCGAGAAATAACTTTGTAAGTAGAAAATTTCATTATTTTTATTGAAATTATAAGTGAATAGTAAGTCTTATCCTTTTATATAATGGAAGGGTAATTTAGTAATTTCACATATCTATTAAAATTAAACTTGTAAATTTCTTTTCGTATCATAAGAAATTAGTTAATACTCATTTGGAACAGAATAATGATATTTCTATTTTGGTAATTTTTCACTAAGGGTATTTTGATAATTTTTCACTAAGAAGGGTATTTTGGTCATTTTATCCTTTCAAATGTTATTTTTAATTTAATAATTAAAACTAAAATAGTTTTCTAAGGGTGTATATCCTATTGAGTCAAGAAAGCTACTTAGAACTTCAAAGTTTTTAGAAGAAATGAATTAGGGGTAATTTGGTCATTTTTATTTTTAAAATTTATTTTGATAAATTTCTAACTCATTTTATTTTGTCAACACTGTTAGTTTACTTAGTGCTGGTGTAAAATAATCTTACAATTGGTTTCTTAATTTAAAATAACAAAAACAATAAAGTTTTAATTTTTTTAACCTAGGGGCATTTTGGTAATTTTGTCTATAAGGGCAAAATGGTCATTTGACCATTATCTTCTTCCTCAAGAAACAGAGCCTCTGGTTGGCTCAAAACAGGTTTGAATTTTCCATTCCCTTTCCTTATTCTTGTTCTAAATTGATTTATACAATTTGATTCCTATAAGACTTGAATGAATCAATTTTGCATTGCCATTTACTAGAATTTGAGCAAATTATAAGCCCATAACAAGAACAGAATTGTGAAATTTGTTTTGTATCAATTTTGATTTTCTTTAGCAATTTTGGGGAATTCTATATCTAGAATCCTTCGAATAATAACTACAAAGTTTACCCAACTTACCATGTCATCTTAAACAGCTTAAACTAACAAAATTGAATTGCTTAGAACTCAAAATTTTAGATTTTTGAGTTCAAATTGTTTTTAGTGAATTTTTTTATCCTAGGGTGTTAAACTTTAAGAAATCTAAATTCAAATAACCTAAAACAGTTCTAACAATGAAATTTGAAGAAAAAGAAACTTCTCCTACCTTAATTTTGAATTTTTCGACAAAAATTTGCAGTTTTCGGCGAAGCTCTGACAACCTTCCAAAATTTCTATTCCTTCATTATTTCTTCCAATTTATTGGATAGAATTGAAGCTAAGACTATTTCAAAACTATTTGAATCAAAATAAATGAAGGAGGACAAGAATTCAGAGAGAATTGAGAAGGAGAAATGTTTCGAATTGATGTCCTGTAATTCGAATTCAAAAGTGTTTGTATAGCTACCCCACCGCCTCATTTTAATCTATTTTATTCCTAGGTGGTAGGGGTGGGCTTGTTGAGTAAAAAAGCAAGCTCGTAACGTAGGGTGGGCAGCTACTGGTTATAGGATAAGCTAGAGGTTGAAGACGAATGTGCCATGACAGTTTAAGGAAAATGAGGAAATGATATACATTTTGATTTTCACTAAATTGTCAACGATAAGTGTAGCCGTCTAACTGACAATTACTCTTTCTCCTTTCCTCAACGCCTCAAGGGTCACAGGTTTGAATCCCAGCTTACCCCTTTTCTCACTTCTACCTTTTATTTTTCAATCCATTTAAACTAGTTTATTATAAAATCATTAATCTTATTATTTTATAATTTCTAAATTTATATTTTATAATTTTCTATTCCAAAATTTAATCATTTTAATCTTTAACTAATTATAATTTATTTTCTAATTTTTAAATAATACTTCTCCCTTAACTAAAATTCTAAATTTCAAAAGAATTAAAATATCTTCAAGATAAATATAAATTTCTAATATATAATAAATCTTCTTTAAATTTTAAATAGGATGTTATAGGAGGTATAACGTCCTAATTTCTTACTAATAAAACCAACTATTTACTAATAGTAAATTTTTATTCATAATTTACAATAATGTACATGAAGATAATCTATTGTTACAAAGTAAAGAAAAAAATTAAGACTCGCCTCCCATGATCTCAGATGGGTCCTCCTCTTCAAAAGATTCTGCCTTAAGATAAGGTCTGGCAGATCTAGTGCTAACACGGGTAGAGGAAGAGGTTTGGTTGGGGTTACTTGGACGCCTCCTTTTAGGATGTGAGGGAAGTCAAGGAGGTGATTTAGAGAATCTTGGAGGTACCATTTGGGTTAACATTATTAGAAGGTCTATTTGGCCAGGGGTTGTAGTGGTGAAAGGTTCTACGAGAAAGAAAGTAAAATGTACATAACTTGTACATGTGTCTAGTAGATACAATGGGTCTTTAGTCCAGCAACCACATAGTGAGGTGATGGACAGATAGAATAAAGGACAATATTCGTCAGACATCTTTTCCTGAAAATGTTAGTTTGTAAGAGTGAGTTTCCAATTCTTCAATAAACATTTATTATTGGCGAACCTATAGATGTATACTCTTAACTCATCGTATCGCATCCTATAGATCATTACTAATGCTTTGGGATCCCTCGCTGCCTCTTACTACTGACTCTTGAGGACTTATGCAAAACGTAATATTTTATCCATAATTTACAATTTATTTGGGTAATGAGCAAGAGTACATATCTTAAGTTGGTACTTAGACTTGGATATTCTCTACTGACCCTAACAATGCTTTGCTTTGTCAGGGTTACCAAACCGACCCTGTGTAACCTCTTTGACTTAGATAGTCCACAAACTTAGTGCCTATACACCCCCAAGGACTTTCATAGCTTGAATACATTCCTTAGGTACCTTCTATAGTCAACCCATTACAATTCTCCATTCTTTAATCTCACGTTTTTATTTCAATTGCTTCACCTTTGCTTTCTTCGATCAAGTCTCATGGTACAAGATCCTAATAATATCCTCTAATGGACAATTCCAACTTTTATCACAATTATTCAATATCACTTGACCATTTTATCCACCATTACTGGCTCTTTTTGGTCAATTTTTATATTACGAGAGATCTTTAAGTCGAGGAGACTTATTAACTCTCTTATCTATTCTTACAAATTATACTAGGGTTTCATGTATGAATTTATTTTCACGGTAAAATTAAATACATCAAATAGGAGAATATAATGTCATAAGAAAATAATGTTTGTTTCAAAACTTCCTATTTCTTTAAAGATTTTTTTTAAAAAAGGATATTTTAGTAATTTGTAAAAGGAAAAATAGTTTACTCATTTCAATTTATATGAAAGAAGTTGCATCTTTATCTTACAACAATTATTACATTCTTTTCTTTCCAAAAGATTTATTTACTTTTATAAATTTTCCTAAAGTTACTAATTAGGGGCATTTTAGTTATTTTAGAAAAATGTCATTTTCTTAAATATGCTTCATAATTATATATACCTATACCAAGGTTTGTTTGGAATATAGAATGCAATTCTTGCTTAAATCCCTTTCTATCGTAGCTTAGAAAAAAAATCAGAAATTGATCTAGGGGTAAAATGGTCATTTATGATAAAAGGGTATTTTGGTCATTTGGATTGTCTTTATCTTCAACCTCTGACTTGAGGTTTCTTTTAGTTCAAAAATTGATTTAAATTCGTTCCTACTTCATTTTTATCTTATTCAATGTTTGTTAACTAAAATCAAGTCCATTTCGGGGTGTCATGGATCATGATTGGCAAAAATTGATGGTTGGGAGATGAAGGTTAAAGATGGGTTACTGAGCAAAATTGAATTTTTGATTCTTCACTTTCGTTAAGAATTTGAGGCTCTTACCTTACTAAATTGTTTCAAAAACAATTAGTATAACCTAAACTATCCAAAATTTAATCAGGAAAGCTATGATAGTAGTAATTGGATAATCTATTTTCTCAGATTTTCAACTTCAAATTTTAAATTTGATTTCTTCAAATTTAGGTGTTTTAGGGCGTTAGAACTTCACAATTCAAAATTCATTAACTAAAGAATGATTCTACGAATTTAATTTGAGGAAAGGAAAGCTCCTCCTACCTTAATTCAACAAATTTTACAATATCTGGCGATAACTCCGATGATTACTTTGAAATCGTAATTCTTTGTGTATTTCTTCAAATTTTTTAAACCAAGTTGTTGTTAGAAGTGTGACAAAGCTTTTGGGATAAAATGGAGTGTTTTGGTCGTGTGTAGAGTGTGTTTCGAGGAAGAGAATGCTTCTTCGATGGCGTTTTGAACCTCGGTCTCGAGGGTTTTTTTATAACGTCTCCGATCGCCATACTTACCTTATTTTATTCGTCTAGACTAGGGGGTACCCTTGTTGAGTCATGAGGGAGCGTAGGCTTGTTGGGTGGAATTTTTGTAGAGAACCTCAATGCTTTGGGAAGACCTTCAATGGTTGTTTGAGGGAAAAGGTAAAAATAAAAACAGGATAAATAGATTTTGTTTTGTTAATTTATTAGCGATGGGCCTAGCGGTCTCAACGTTCACTCTCCTATTCCTCTAATCCTTATGCCTTAAGGGGGCAAGTTTGAACCTAGTCAACCCCCTTTTTATTCTTTTCGCTTTTCACCCTGTTTTATTTATTTGTCTATTCTTTACATATTTATTAAAGTGCTATTATGCTACCTTCATGGGGTAGCTCAGTTGGTAGCCGAGCATGCTACTCTTCCTCTCTTCACGCTCCAGGGTTCGAGCCTTCCTTACCCTACTTTTAAATTTTGTTTTCTTTCTTTCATTTTCTTTTTTCCTTTTTCTTTCATATTTTTTTGATTTTATTTTTAACTTTATTATTTTTGCTTCTAATTTTTTTTAAAATTCCTAAAATTTTTCTCTTAATTCCCTTTACCTCTTTCTATATTTTCTGTATTAGGATAAATTTTATAAATTTTAGTTTTATTATTACTAATTAATTATAAATTCAATTTTCCTTTATTCTAAAATTTTATTTGCTACCTTTGGAATTTACTTTTCTTAATTTTCCTCTATTTAAACATCTTGAGACTTATATTTGATTTATTATTGAGAATTTTTTCTAATTATTCTTCTTTTTAATATTTAAATTTTTGTTTTTAATTTTCTTAACACTTATTTCTAAAATTCAAAATTTTGATTTGGGCTTATAAATTACTTTTGTGAATCTAATTTTATATCTAAATAAGCTTGTCAAAGTCTAGTAATTAAAAATCACATAATATTAAAATTAAAAGTATGATGTTATAGGAGACACTAAAGCCTTTGTGGGATGCGGTGTTGCTCTAGCAGGGGGGAGGAGCATTTCAAGCACAACATTGCAAGATTTGTTCCAATGCTAACAAGGCTCTTGACTCATTCATGATAGCCATCATACAAGAATGTATCTTAATCAAGTTAGATATCAATGTCGTTTATTGGAAGAAAGGAAAAAATAATAGAAAAAGAAAACTAATTTGTTTCTCAATTTATGGCAGTTAAAAACCATCAACACTACATTGTAGCTAGACAAAAATGGTTAAATGAATGAACCACAATAAATATCATGTGGTTTTAGTTAAGCAATGCTACAAAAAATATCACAATTTGTGTGGATTATTGTCAATACAAAGGCGACACTAACATCAACTTAGCATCAATTATAATTTATGCTACGCATTTAGTTTTAAATAATTATAGACAAAAAATTGTAACAAGTTTGCATTGATTTAGTCGATACACTATTAACATCAATATCAAGGTCAACGCTACCCCTTTAAAGACTAATTCTACAATTTTTCATAGTATTTACAAATTTTTATCTTTTCAATACCTAGTTCCTAGAACTTCTAACTACTTTATAAGCTAATTTTACCAAATATGCTTAAAGTTTAATTCCTTCCCTTGAGTTTCTTAACAAATCTAACTCAATCAAGTATATGATGGCTAAACAACAATTTACTTATCATATACCTTGGTAATGTATGCAAATATATAAGGTACTACTCTCCCTCTCTCTCTCTCTATATATATAATGACACTAGTCTAACTTACACCAACAATTATATCATTTAATAACTTTATACAAGTTAGTTTGATTGATCCAACCATTAAATTATAATTATATATCATCTTAATTATTTGTATTAATTTTTATGAAAATTGAATATCAATAAGATGGTAATTAAATGATTCATATTTTAGTATATTTTAAAAGTATATATTATATTGATTTTGATATATATATGAATAAGGTATCAAATAATCTTTTATTAACGCAGATGTGATCTATATAAAAGGAACTTTAAATCCAACGATGTAACAATTGGTGTAATTTACATTGGTGTCATTTGATCCCTCATCTATATATGTACGTATACAATTAAAAATGACATACGTGAATCTCAAATAGCGGTTATGCATACATAAATTAAAAGAATATATTGAGAACATATCACATTTGAAATTAATAATTTGGAAAATTGGGGCAAACTTGTTTTTTCTCCAAACTAACATTCAACTATTTCTCCTAATGGAATTTTAAGATTCTTAGTTGTTAATAATTTGAGGGGGACAAAACACCAAAGAGATTTTTACTAATGAGTCATGAACTAACTATGCATGTGAAGTTGACATCACATTTAACCCAAAATCTTGAAACGTAAAGTTTACAAGTTTTTCTTATATGTTGCTCAATATGTTCATTCCTATCCAATGTGTGACTTCATCTTCACACTTAAACTCTAACAATCTTCCCATCAAGTGTGAGTTACTTCCAAATTGTAGCTTCCTTCAAGTGGAAGTCTTTATCCACGAGCACCTAATGATAGCTCTTAGAGCTTAATCATTGTTGCTAATACACTTTAGATATATGCATCACTTGTTAAACCCTTACACCATCATTAGGACTTGCACTGTCTGTTATACCCTTATATTTCCATTCGACCCTTTAGAGTTTATTTGTTGCATGAAGACTCTCAATCTTCATACATGGACCCATCATTAGGAAGACTTTTGATATAAGGGATTCTCATACTTGAAAAACTAGCCAAGGATAGCTTGTTCATTTAATTTCTTTTTGTTTTTTCTTGTAATTTTTGCACCACAAAAGAAAATTGTAGGCTTGACAAAATTTAAATTTCCAACTTATAGTGACACACAAATTAAGAAATATCTAATTGATAAAATTGTTCAACTATTTTTATCATAAATTATTCCTCTTTCACCAATAACAAAATACATTATATGGCTAATGTCCTTTTTCAATATATGTATTAATTGATCTTCTTAATTATATATAAGACTACTATTGAAAAAAAATAGTTTCAAGAAACTAAATGGACGATTATTTTGGAACAAAGGGAGTATAAAATTTAGTTGCTAACAAAGTGATTTTTTCTTGTTGTAAAAAAAGTGATTTTCTCCAACCTATTACGCGCATGTTTGGCTTTTAATTTGAAAGGTCAAAAGTATGTTAACAAAATAAAACTGAAAAAACTTCTTATTTAATTTTCAGTTGAGTCGGATTTTAAATTAACCTTTGTTATAATTTTATCTTAAAACTCAACTTAAAATAGAAATAAAGAAAAAGTTTCTTTTATAAATTTAATTTAAAAAATAAATGGTATTCAAATTTAAATTTGTAAACTTTAATCTATCTTATAATCCACGGCAAAGAGTCCTCCAAAGTCCAACCAGTCCAAACTTCTGCCCCTTCTAACATGAGTGAGAAGAAAGAATGAATCTTTTCTCTTGATCAATAGTTGAAATTCAGTGTGTATATTTAAGAAAAAAAAATATTATTACTACAATAACTACATTAAATTATTTCTTAAAATCATTAGTACAAATTAATTTAATCTTAGAAAAATATTTTTTTTCATTCTTTATCTTTTCTTCTACTTTTCAAATTTGACTTCTAATTGTTTTAAATCAGTCCATGGATCAATATTCAATTTTCTTTGTGTCTCTTCCCACAAGTTTCTTTTATTATAAAACTTACGATCTTTTAGAAATTTCACATAATTTGAACACTGATTTTAATCTAACAGTTATAACTAAATGTAATAATTTCAGAGACACACAATTTCTCTAAAACATCATAATTTGAACCATTAATTTTAATCTAACAATTATCATTTTATATTTATATGTGTGATAAATTATATTAAAACAAATTTATAAGTCCTAAAGAACTTTAATTCTTAACTGATTACCTGAAAAAAGATATAAAGATAACTTTTTTCTTAACAACTCTATTGTTACTTTTCATAATTGAGATGAATACCTACATTCTCAGGTTCTAATGTTCAAGTCAATAAATGATTACAAATTAAAGATAATAATTATATGTTACTGATAAAATGAATAATAATTTTTATCTTTCATACTTATTTATATTTATAGGTAATCTTTAATAGATCTCAAATTGTGGGTCTTATTTTAAGAATTTATTATTATTATTGGACTAATTATTTAATTATCAATCATTAATAAATAATTATTAAATAAATAATTATATTATTTATTTATTAATTATTAATTCATAATATAATAATCTTTTGTGTTATAATAGAGTGAGGTAGTATTGGTCTACTCAGCCAATTGTTTTTTTTAATAGGTGACATGTTTTCGATTGCTTATTATTATACAAAAATTGGCATTTTCTTCTCCATATATTATTACCTATGTATATACATTCATTAATTGTTCCATTTGAAATGCTTTCTTTATGACAAATATTGATTATTCATATTAGAACCTAAAGTTTATAGTCAACGGCAAGAGTCCAAGCGGTCAACAGAAAGGGATAAGGGAAGGTTGTAACTACGAAGACCTCGTACTCATAGACATTGAAAAATAATAATAATAATAATAATAATAATAATAATAATAATATTATTATTATTATTATTATTATTATTATTATTATTATTATTATTAGCAATTAATTTATATTTTAAATAATTATTATAAACGAGAGTTTGAGAAATTGTGCACTCATATGTGTAGTTATTAATCTTAACTCGTGTGTCGTGTGTGTATTCTTAACTCACGTGTGTGAGTTGGGGATTGATTGGGGATGTATTCTCCAGCCACCCAAACTTAGTTAAAGTGAGTTTAAACGTTAACATGATTGCGTAGTTGCATTAAAGACCTCCGCAGTAGAAAAAGAAAAAGCTTAATATGATTTTGTATTATAGGACAACTTGCTTTTTAAACGTTTTTCTTACAAAACCAACATCCCCTACTGTTAATTAATTTATATGAAAAACGTCTTTTCACCATTTCTTTCTCCATTTGATATAGGGCTGATGTTAATCTGGGAATTTATATATGATGAAATAAAAATAATTTACAAATAACATTGTTGATATGTTTGTCTACCTTAAAATACATACGGAATCCATTTAAAACTTGCATTATTT
>JAMLFT010011388.1:0-11137 GCA_026544285.1 Pachyrhizus erosus
AATACTAAAAATTTTAATTTAATTTAATTTAATTTAATTTTTAATTGTTGATATTTCGTTCTTCATTTTAAAAAGTATGTGAATAGTGAATCTAAATTTTAATAATAATTTTACTCCCCTTAATGTTAATTTTAATGAAGTTGATCTTGTTCTTTTTTATTTTGTTATGTTAATAACACATAGATTTATTATTTATTTTGAGTTAAATTTATTTTTAACATATTTTATAAAATAAAAGATCAAATATTAATGATTAAAAATTAAAAAAATAAAAATAAATTTTATAAAAATTAAAAACATCTTTAACCTACAATTTATAATAAAACCATTTAAAAAAATCAAGTTTATAGTACTGCTCAAGGGGACGATGACCAGTGAAGTGACAAATGTGGCATCACTTGAAGAGCTCGAATATAAATTGATGACAATTCGAATGATTTTCATCTTGTTAAGGATGGTATGACGCAGCCTATATATACAAAAGGAGATAACAGGAATTCGAAAATATGACTAGTGGGTAATGACAAACAAAAACATTAATATAAAATAAAAAAAGTACATAACAAAGGGGAAATTTACCTTATTTGGCCACTGGGAAATTAAACAAAAGGTATAAGGGCATTCTAAAAGGTAAGAAGCCATTTGTGGTTAATATTGGTTGTGTTAGATGGAACCTCAAAGCAAATTATGGCCGATGACGATGAAATAAACACCAACCAGAAAATGGTAAGATCTATAAATGTCTTAAACTAAGTAAAAGGTGGCAGAGGTCCTCCTTTGTAGGAGGCCAATTGAGGAAAAACAGGAAGTGTGGGTAAGTTCCTTCTGTATTACGATTTGTTTTCCCATGCAATAGTTTCTTCCCTTTCTTTCTTTCCACAATTCTTCTTGACCTCCTTTCAGGTACTTTAGTTTATCTTAATTAATCCACAAGTTGAAGCCAACTTTGCAATTTTTTTTCTTCTTCTTCTTCTTCTTCTTTTAATTTTGAAAACTCTTGTTGACAGGGCTCAACCCTTGTGAAAAGAAAGAGGTAGGGGGAAAAGTGGTGTTCCGGCATTGCTGGTTTCAACGTATAAAGCATTTTGCCGGAACCCAGAGCCACAATGTCTCCCCCCCCTCACAATTCTGCTCCTCATAATTCCACACCTGATGATGCCACTCCCGATAATGCCACACCCGATGATGCCACTCCCGATAATGCCACACCCGATCATTCCAAAGGATCGCACAAAAGCTCCTCATCCTCCCCTCCTTCGGTGGGGAATAATTCTTCAACGCCTAACAAACATTCGCAAAAGTCATTATCGAAAGGAAAAGATGACAGTGGCGATAAAGCGGCAATGGGTGCTGGGATTGGCGCGGGGATCGTTCTTCTTGTGCTAGTCGTTTTGGCTATCATTTGGCGCTGTAGGAAGAAGAAACGCAAGCAGAAGTACTATTATCCAGATCCTTCTCACGGAAAAGGTGACAGACAAGTCTTTAGCATTGTTTTTCAAATTTTACATGTATAACGTAAGAATAGCTAATCTTTATAAAAATAAATACATGCTATCATTAATATTATTTTTAATTTTAATCATTTATTTATATTAAATGGTTGAGATTTAATTCTTTCACCTTCTTTTTTCATATGCTTTATATAATCATTAAGAAAAATATTTGTGTAAAGTTCATATATGGAGGTTAGGCTAATTATTTATATTTAATAAATAATTAGTTACTAAAAATTAATAATCTTTAATTTAAATCTTGTAAATGTTATGTTAAATATTTAAAAAAATAATTTTATTGTCTATGTTAATTTTATTCGATTTGAATAATATTATTTTTTATAAAAGATATATGTAGTCTTTGACATAAATAAATACTATAGTAACAATATTATCATTTAGTACACTTGGATGACTACCATAACTTTTTTTCTATGACAAAGGAAAAAATTATAATGATCATCATATATATTTGGCATTATGCACGCTTATATGATATTATGGGTAACCGTTTTGTCATTTGCTGAAAGAACAATTGTTCTGGAAGGACTTGGAACAATGAATGCTGATAATTAATCTTTAGATTGATTATATGTATTTCAGTGTAAGAACTTTCTTCACATTATAGTTTATTTTCAAATAACTTTAGATTCTTTTTCCTTCAGCTAAACAAATTAAGTTAGTGATTAATAATTAACGGGCTCCAAAATAATTTGTGCAGCGAGTAACTATTACAACAGCGGGCAACACCCTCTCCCTAGTTGGCAAGCAGGTTCAGGTCCTCATGGGGGTGACCATGTGGTGAGGGTACAACAACAAGGAATGGGAATGGGGATGGGGATGGGGATGGGGATGGGGATGGGGATGGGGATGGGGATGGGGATGGGAATGGGAATGGGTCCTCCTAGTGGTGGCTGGGGTCCACCACATCCTATGATGAACAGTGGTGAAATGAGCTCCAATTACTCAATGGGAATGACTCCTTCCTCACCAGGCCTTTCTCTCACATTCAAGGGTGGTACGTTCACTTATGAGGAACTAGCAGCTGCCACCCGAGGATTTGCCAATGAAAACATTATAGGACAAGGTGGCTTTGGTTATGTCCATAAGGGAGTTTTGCCTACTGGAAAGGAAGTGGCTGTCAAGAGTCTAAAAGCAGGTAGTGGGCAAGGAGAGCGCGAGTTCCAAGCTGAGATTGACATCATTAGTCGTGTTCATCATCGTCATCTTGTGTCACTTGTTGGATATTGCATTTGTGGAGGGCAAAGAATGTTGGTGTATGAATTTGTTCCCAATTCAACTTTGGAACATCACCTTCATGGTAAGTATTGTTTATGGTTTTGATTTTGATGTACTAAGTGTAGGACAAGTTGAAAACAACTAATGGACACACACTTATGAAACCCAACAACTTGCATAACTTAGTTTTCAAACATTTCTTGTGCTGGTTATTTTTAATCAACAGTAATAATGGCTAATGTATTTGACGGTCACAGGAAAGGGCATACCTACCATGGATTGGCCTACTAGAATGAAAATTGCTCTAGGATCCGCCAAAGGGCTTGCCTACCTTCATGAAGATTGTAAGCCTCATATTTCGATTTCTCCTTATGATATTTCTCTTTTTAATTTTTTCCCTTTCAATATGTTTCTCATATATGTTTTATTTGCATATGATCTCAGGTAGTCCTCGCATTATCCACCGTGATATTAAAGCTTCTAATGTCCTCCTTGATAATAGCTTCGAAGCAAAGGTTTCACATATCTACATTTTTTCTTCATGATGTCTAGATATATATTTAGTCTTTTTAACTACTCTAGCTATATATCACATATTGCCAATCTCTTGTTGATGAAGCTCATTGATTATGCCAATGATGCATCTTAACTAGGTATCTGATTTTGGATTGGCTAAGTTGACCAATGATACTAATACACATGTCTCAACTCGTGTCATGGGAACATTCGGGTAATTCTCCATCCCATGCTTTAATACCTGTAGAAAATATAAAGAAAAGTCATAAAAATGGGAATTAATAGTTTTGCTCATAAATACAATTTCGTTTTCTACAGATAAATGTAATTTATAACATTAATATTCAACGATATAATTGATAGCACATTTAAATATTTGTAAAATGCGCAACCAAATGGAAGCTAATAATGTGTATGGTTTCCTCTAACACTCAATAGCTTTATTAGCTAATGTCTCGTCCTTTCCTTTTTTACACTTACAAGCTACTGCCTAAGATAGTGTGCATGAGCAATGTTCTGGAAATAACTCTAGAAATATTTGTTTCATATCATTTCTACTTTCCCTTCATACCCTTTATAAAATGTCAAATCACTCAACACAAATAAAAGAAAGATCAAAAGAAATTCTTTTTCTAATGGATGTGAAGGCCAGTGTAAAAAAAAGGTGGCATAAATAATCATATTTATTAATTAATCAACTTTAATAGTCTAATTTTGCAAGTTAAAATAGGTACCTGGCCCCAGAATACGCATCAAGTGGAAAATTGACAGAGAAATCTGACGTTTTCTCATTTGGGGTCATGCTATTGGAACTCATAACCGGGAAGCGACCTGTAGATTTGACAAATGCCTTGGAAGACAGTTTAGTGGATTGGGTTAGTGCTGTATATATATATATTTCTATCTACAACAGTTAGCACCACCAAGACAAAGAAAATTATACATTTCTATTTTTTCTACCCTTCTCATTGGAAAGATTTCAATTATATAGAGGTTTAGAGTGAAGTAGTCACCCAAAAGTATATATTTTGGTTTTCAAGTTCGTTCATTGTCCTACAACTATGTTTTTCAATCTAAAAATTATTATGAAACTGTACTGAGCAGGCTCGACCACTCCTGAATAAAGGGCTGGAGGATGGCAACTTTGGAGAGTTAGTCGATCCATTTTTGGAAGGTAAGTACAATACTCAGGAAATGACAAGAATGGCAGCCTGTGCTGCTGCAAGCATTCGTCATTCTGCCAGGAAGCGTTCCAAAATGAGTCAGGTATATACATCTGATGCATATGCATAGAGATCATATACATAGTTTTTCTTTTAGAGGGTTTGAACCTCATTTATCAAGAAAAAATTACAGCTTAGTTATCACTAGACCAAATGAATCTAGTGATAAAGGTTTGAACTCTTAAAGTAAAGGTTTGAGCTCCCTTATGCTTGGTGATGTATATATGTATGTCTGCTCTATTGCCATATATAACTAAATATGTAGAATATGCATGAAAGGGTAAAGTCATCACCTTGGTGATGTATATATGTCGGGCCTTTTATATATTTGGGAATTCAATGACAAATTCTTTTAGAGAAGTCACAGTTTTGTTGGACATGCAAGCATGATAATTCCACATTTTGAAAATGTTATTGTGATATGAATTTATATTCATTTAATGTATGACTTAATTATGGGCAGATTGTAAGAGCACTGGAAGGAGATGTCTCATTAGAAGACTTGAAAGATGGAATGAAGCTTGCAGGGAATAAGAATGGGAATAACAGTGCTTTCACTTCTTCATCTGGGAGTTCAGAATATGATACAATGCAATACAATGCTGATATGATAAAGTTCAGACAGGCAATAATGTCGAGCCAAGAATTTGGCACCAGCAGTGAGCTTTCCAGTAAGGAGATGGGTTATCATTAGAAACCACAAGCCCAAGGTGTACAACAACTTCAGATTGCTGAATCAAAACGAGACAATTCATAGGTAGCTTTGGATGACCCTTATGACATAAGTTACATAACCATTTTGCTAATCTCCAGCATGTGCTAGGAAGGTAAAAATATAAACAATTTTACTAATGGGGTTGTTATTTTATCTATTTCGTTGGAATGTATGGGAAATGGGATCTCATTTTATAGAAAATCGGGAATGATTTGGTTTTGTAGCCCTATTGGTGTATTTGAGATGCATGTTACAGAGGTGCTAATTAATGTAACATTCTTTTAATTGTTGATTTATGTTGTGACATGGATTATGTAATTTGGCACTATATGCATTTTTTTCTAGAGATTGACATAGATGTAAAGTCCATTTAGGTTTAACTGGGAAGATACTTGAGTTGCCCACAGTTCAGTTGGTGGTTATACATGTAATTAATTGGTTCTTTAAAAATGATAAGATTCAGTCTATATGACTTATGTTATTCATAATTTTCAGTAGTATAGTTGCAAACTTTGTTACTTATGAATTTAATTGTGTTTAACAATTTTTTTGGTGAATAATTGTGTGTAACATTCTAACATATAATAACAAATAATTAATTACGAAACATTTCAACCTTATTATTCACAATTTAACTCCAATTTACTATGATATAAGTAAAGACATTAAAACAATTCAAACTCATAATTAATCATATTGTCAAAATCTACATCTGCAATAAATATTCATAAAGGTACTTCCAAACTAATTAAACCTACATGTAATTAATTAATAATTACATAAAGAATAATTCATCTAGAAAAACAAATATTTCTAATTCTATATAAACATTAACTTTAAACTAATTGAGACATTTTTATAAATAAATCACCAAAATAACACAAATTTTAAACTATTAACTAGTAAGGAACTATTTTAGTTACATCACCACAAAATTCCTAAGCTATTGATTAGAGTAATTTGATTCATGCGTGAATCAAATGAGCTAAGCATTCATAATGAGAGGATGAAAGAAGTCAATCAAAAGTCAGATGATTTTGTCACACACACATGTTATTTATTTATGCATTTTATGTTTTTATTACTGATTTTTTTTATTTAATTCTTATTTTATTATTCATGTATGTTTCTTTTTTTCATTCTTTTTTTAATTATGTGTTTATGTTAATTCAATTGTCTGTTAAACACAGATAAATATAAGGAAAGAGATTGAATTATATTTCTTGAAAACTTTTTTAAAAACATGTAAACAAATTTTTATAGTTTTATAGTTTTGTTTGTTAAACTAGGTTAAAATAGTGTTTTGAAATAAAGTGACAAACAATATTAAAAGTGATAATTTTAATGAAAAATTTTCAAAACTTTTAGTAAGAGACATTATCTACATGTTAGATAAAGTTATAAAATAAAAAAATTATAAATAATTTTTATATTGATTTATCTCTATTATTAAAATTATATTTAATTTTTAATAAACTATTAAATTTCACTATAAATTATCAAGTTATACGTATTCTTTCTACAAGTTACTTTTAGTTCATCTTAAATATTTTTTTACAATAGTCTTTTCAAGCTATAACTTCAAAATATTTTTTTACAAACTATTATTGACTTTGATACAATCCTTATATGCTGTGTTTCTCACAAGGACTCAAGACTTTATAATGTTCAAAATAAATAAATTTATAATTAAAATTCATTAAGTTTACTCTCAAAATATACAAATGAATTAAGAGTTAAAGGAATATCTACAAGAATTTATAATAGAAAAGATTGTAGCAGTTTGATTCAAAAAGTTTTTTTTTTTATCTCAAATCTTCAAAGTCATGTTGTATTTATAGACCTTCTTTAAAAATAATCATCGTAATGAAATAACCTTCTTGAATAGTCTGTTGATGCGTCTCTAAAGTAACATTATTTATTGCATGAAATATTTTTTTACCAACTAGCCGTTTTATCTAATAAAGTAGTCTACTTACCTTTTATACTCATATCTTTTGTAGAAATCTTGCACTTTTAGAGTATTTGAGTATTTCTCTTGATCATTTTGCAACACAACTTTTTTGATGATGGAAGGCTTCTTCAATATGCAATTGACTTTTCTCTTGGATTCAATAAATACTATGAAGAACATTTTAACATTTCATGCACAATGAATGAAAGCATCGGTGTAATAGTTATGCAATATATGTTTAGACACATAAAACATGTGAACTTATTATTTGTTGAACAAACACAGGACATAAACACGCTACTGGTTGTCAATGCTTACAAACATATGTACAAACTTATAATTTGTTTTGCATAATCAAGTTTTTGACGGGTCTTGATTTGTCTTATAATAATGTGATTTATTTATTATGTTTCTATTTTTATGTTTTATTTATTTATTTTAATTTTGAATTGTTTTGTATTTACACGTACTACTAATGTTTGTCTACTTATGTTATTTTGTTTTATTTTTTATTAATTTAATATGTGTTTATGTCAATTTTATTTATTTTTTATGTTTGTGTTTGTGTTTATGTTATTTTGTATTTTTTTTATAATTTAAGTGAATTTTTAATTTTTTATTTATGTTTATGTTTTTATTATTTATTTTAATTTGATTTATTTTACCTTTATTTATTTATTTATCAGTGTCGGTGTCTTATATTTTATTTTCTATTATTATATTTTATTTATTTATGTTAATGTTACTTTTGGTTTCATTAACTTTTTATATTTATGAATAATTTTTTTATTTCTTTTGCTTTAGTCTTTTAAACATATATTCAATTTTGAAATTATATGAATTTTGCAACATCTATTATATGAATTTTAGGAAGGATGGCTATCCTATGTCAACTCTATTTTTTTGCCGCATCTTATGATAATTCTATTAAATCATATTTTATGTGCGTTAAAAATATGAATCGACTTATAATTAAAATTTTAACTTTAATTGAAGTAAACATTTGTAAAAATGATATATTTTTAAAGAATAAAAATATAATTAAACTAAATTTTACTTATCAAAGAAAATATACATAAATAACTAATAAGATATTTTACTTTTTTACAAAGTAAACAAAAATAAAAATTTAATATTTTTATCCATCTTGTTAAATGTATATATTTATCTATATACTTCAATATTAATAATAATGTGTTTTAATGACATGATTATTTTAGTTTATATCCGTAATATTTTCAATTTTTAAATATAACTATTTTTTATTTATACAAAATAATTGTATATTAAATATATTTATCTTGTATACATTATTAATTTAAAAATTAATATTTAAAATAAATTTATTATCTTTATTTATCTTCACATATAAAATATTAAAATGAAAAAATATAATTTTTTAAGATAAAAGGAATGTCCAAGAGCAATTAACTAAACACTTTAAAACTTTTTTACTAAAGACATATCCACAACCTTCTCCGAAAAAGCATAATATGTAAATAAAAAATATTAATATAGAATTAGGATTTTATATTCATCATATTCACCAAATGTATATGTATATAGTGAGAAATGATAATTAAAACTTTATTAAATATATTACATTTTTTAACTATTTATGATAATGAATACATAATTAAAAAATAAATTATTATTATAAAATGTTTGAATTACTCCTAATTATAATACATGATAATTAATAATTCAAATCATAAACATTTTGTGTTAAAACAATATCTGAAATTAAAATAAATAAAAACAAAAATTCATAATAATTACATGTATCTACACTATATATAACTATTATTTAATTAAGTGTGGTTAAAAATAAAATCTAAACACACACAAAAAAAACCCTCCATGACCTCTTTAGTTTTGTTTTTTCATTATTACAGACATATAATTTTATCATAGTTCTTCATTAATTGATATTTGTTCTATCTTTTATTACAAGTTTCTCTTTCAATTTTTATAAAACTTTTTTTTTATGACCTACCTCTTTTAGTTTATAATTTCTTGATTAGATAAATCAATTTCATTCAAATTTATGTTTTATATAATCTTTTTTTTTTTTTACTTTTTTAAACATCAGTAAAATATGTACACATAATAGTATGTAAAATAAAATAAGAGACAAATTAACGTTTAAATTTTAAAAAATATATTAAAGTATTCTTTGGAAATAACTATATAATTTAAAATGATGTACTATTCATTTAAAATGATGTACTATAATAGTTAATTAAATTATAGATTGATATCAAAATAAACTGGCTTAAAATTATTTTTCAATTAAATGAACATTATATATTTAATTGTATTTTAAATATTTTTAATTTAAATTGAATTATTTCCTAAAATAAATTTATATTAAATTATTTCCACAAATTATTATATCATTAATTTCCTAAAATGATTTTTTTTATAAAAGATTGTATCTATTAATTTTTTTTATATTTTTTAATTTATTTATAAAAAAATTATATATAAAAGTTAATAATTTTTAATCTTTGTGTCGATTATTTTATTAACATATGATAATATTTATGTTAATCATATTTTTTTGATTAAAAAGATATTAATAATATTTTTTAAGATTTATGTTTAAATATTATTTAAATAGCAGATGTTATTTTTAATATTTTTTATGATTCAATTTTTAAATATTTTGTAATTTATTTGAGAAATAATTTATAAAATTTTAATATTTACTTAATTTATATTATTTTAATATTTGTAACTGAAGAAAAATAAATAAAATATAAATAAAATCTTGATAAATTAACCATTGCAAGCAATGAAATTAATAATATTGAAATGTCCTTTTTATACTAATTGATATTTTATAATTTAAAAAATTTACTTAATAACTAAATAATTATTAAAATTTATAAAATTTGATAATTCAACGGTGTCAGATTTTTTTAAATATGAAACATGAAATATTACATAAAATCTCATAATTATAAGATAATGTGAGTGAGCTTGATTTTTAAAAATTTATTTACATGATTTGTGTGATTTAGAAAATAATAATTTTATATTAACTATATTAAAATTATAATGATTAATATTGATCAAAATAAGGATTATTAAAATATTATTTAATAAAAATAATAAAGATAATTATTATTTTTTAATTAAAGTATTACCACGTGTTGTAATAATTTTTAAATTTTTAAATAAAGATTAATGTCGATTAAACATATATTATTATAGATTAAATAAAAAAATATTAATCAAGGTAAATAAACAAAAAAATTTCTCAGTTATAAATATCAATTGATTGACTGAAAATTTAAATATTAAAAGTCTATGTAAAATGTATGAGTTAGAATAAAAAGATTACATGTTAATTGTTAATATAAATTAAAATAAATATTTTGAAATATTATTTTAATAAAATTATATCATCCATGAAGATAACTATTATATAAAAGTAATAAATATATTAGAATAATTTGTATATTATAAAATAAAGATTAATATAGATTAAATAGTAAATATTATTTAAAGTAAAAAATTGTTTTTTTTTCTATTATAAATATCACAATTTGATTACTTAAAATTTTTAAATAATTAGTGAAATTTATTTTAAAAGATCAAATGCATTATATACTTTGAATTAGTGTTTGTATCTTAATTATTTAAAATCAATATATATATATATATATATATGTATGTATATAATTAAAATGATAAAAATATTCAACATAAGAATTTAAATATTTCTTTTACAATTAACATACAATCTTACAATCTTAAATGATTTAGTTAAAAGTTTAAAATAATTATTAAAATTATTTTAATAAATTAAATGTATTATATATTTTGGATTAATTGCTTGTAACTTAATTATTTATATTCAATATATATCATTAAAATTTATTTACCAATTTATAGAAACAATTTTTTTTAAAAAAATACTATACATTCATGGAAAGAAATTTATTTATTTTTATAATTATTGAATTTAGACTTTGATATATTATAGATC
>JAMLFT010011389.1:0-11136 GCA_026544285.1 Pachyrhizus erosus
GCTTGTTGCTTCTCCTTGTTGTGTGTTTGAGGAAGGCACCTTCTTCCCTTTTATAGGCAAAAATTTTGCCTTATGATGTTGTGCACATAAATCAAACAGAGGCAAGCAGCAGAAGTCTTTATAATCATGAGGAAAAGGTCACACTTGCTATGAACAAACCCAAAGCAAATAAGAGAGGAGGTGAGATGCTCATACCAAGTTCTTGGGGCTTGTTTGAGCCCATAAATTGCTTTATTGAGTTTACAAACCAAGGACATTTGAAACCTCAAAGCCCAGAAATTGAACCATATATAGACTTCCTCTTGTAAAATTTCATATAGAAACGCATTGTTGATATCAATCTGTTTGATAAGCCAATGATTGGAGAGAGCAAGAGATAGAACAACCCAAACCAAATTGTAACAGGTTTTACCACAGGAGAGAACATTTCTGAGAAATCAGATCCAGGTTTCTGATTAATACCTTTAGTAACCAGCCGTGCCTTGTATTTGTAAATAGAAGCATCTGGATTTTCCTTAATATGAAAAATCCACTTGCATTCAATAACTAACCTGCCAGGGGATAAAACAGCTCACATTGCATAGCCTCTTTCCAATGCAGGCAAGGGAGTGCTTGAGCTACAGTAGTTGGTTCTACAGTGGTTAAAAGAAGAATGGGTTAAATTCTAGGCTGGAAAATTCCAGATTTTGGGAAAGTTTGCATTGGATGAGTGGATGGGGGACAAGTGGATGATGTTGTGAGGGGAGGTGGAGAGGAAGAGGAGGGACTAGGAGACTGAGTGGAAGAAGAAACAGACAAGGAGGAAGGATTTGGTGATGCATGCTGAATGGTAGAGGGTGATGGAGGTATAGGTAAAGGAATGTGCATTTAGCAGAGTAAAACTGAAGTTTATGGGTGTTGTGTTAGGAACATGAATATTTCACAGTTTGAGTACATGAGAAAG
Source organism: Pachyrhizus erosus (assembly GCA_026544285.1). Taxonomy (NCBI): domain Eukaryota; kingdom Viridiplantae; phylum Streptophyta; class Magnoliopsida; order Fabales; family Fabaceae; genus Pachyrhizus; species Pachyrhizus erosus. The sequence goes on from JAMLFT010011389.1 coordinate 944, forward strand.
TACAACATGACTAGGATGCCCTAACCTATCATGCTAAAGAGAAAGAACAGAATGAACAGTTTGACTTATTTAACAACTATTTATAGGTGGAGATGATGACTACAACATTGGTGTAGACTGAGTGAAGTGAAGGTGTAAAGGCGTACAGGCTATGAGAATTGAGGTGCCCACACAGCAACAGAGTTGCCAACCTGAGATTTCCCTAGACAAGTAGGATGAAATTCAAAGAAAACATGATTGTCCCTATTGAATTTACTGGCACTAACAAGATTTTTATTAATGGAAGGAACTAATAGTAAGTGTTTTAGAGAAAGATGAACATCAGGGTTAAAAGATGTAAAGGTTGCAGAACCAACTGAAGCAATGGGCAAACCTTGGCCATTGCCTAAGAACGCATGATCCTGTCCAACAGAGTGAACATCATCAATTAAGTGCAGAGAATTGGCCGTCACATGATGTGTAGTACTAGAATCAATATACCATTCATGAGGCTGTGTAAGATGGAACAGAAGTAGTGTAAGCTTGTGGAAATTGAACAGAACGAGCTTGACCTGACTGCAAAGGGCGTGTTGATGGTCGAATCCACTGATTAGAGTTTGACGATGGTTGAAGTAACCACAAAGGAGTGGAGAAGCCACGATCAAACTGATGGTAGCAGTAAAATTCATCGTGCCCAGTCTTGTGACAAACTTGATGCAAAACTGAAGAATTACGACCACCACGACCATCATCAAGTCAGCCTCCACGGCCACCACATAACCCCCTGAATTTTTTGAACCATTATACTGTGAGGAGTTCTAAGAATTTTGAGATGTAAAACTAACTTGTGAGTTTGTCGAAGGAGTAGAATCATTAGGTTTCATGACTCGAGTAACATTGAGAGAAACAGACTCGTTTACTGACTTGTATTTTTCAATACGAAGCTCTTGAGCGTGAATAGCTTCAATATCATCAGATTGAAGTAGTTCAGATTAGCTATGAACAAGTGTTACCAAAGCTCATACTCAATCGGTAAACAACAGAGAATAACATCATATATGCTCTTGAGGAGGAACATATTCACCAATCGATGCAATAGAATCAACAATAGCTTTGATTCGTAAAAGATACTCAGTAAGAGAATAATCACTTTTCTTCATGTTCTTGAGTTCAGTGTGTAGTTGTCTAGATCTAACTTTTGTGTGGGCTTGAAAATAGTTATGAATCTTCTGCCAAAACTACCAAGAATGTGACCATCCAATGACTTTTGGCAGAATCCACGAAGTAAGAGAAGATTGGAATGGAACCAACAACATCTGATCTTGTTCTCAATGACAGTAAGCAGCATTCTCAATGCCTGCATCATAATCAGCTTCTAAAGAAATCACGAAGGAATTTCTGCATCCAGAAGAAATTTGTGGAGATGGTGTCCTCCTAGATTCAATTCAATATATTGTTTCTAAGTGAGCTTTATAGTGATCAATAGTGTCATCCAAACCAATCTTCACGATATACACCCAATGACAGCCCCCTATGGTCTTGCTAACAAGTAAAAGAACAAGTTTTCAAGTGTCATTAGTATGTAGAGCAACCATTTCCTCCAACATTGTCTATTTTCAATTGGTATCAGTCATGACTTCACCTGTGGACTTAGGAATAAAGACAGAATTCAAGGAATTGATAAAAAAAAAAATAGAAAGCAGATATACTAGCATAATTAAGAGAAAAGACATATAAAGGGTTAGAATTGCGGGTTGAATGAATACCTTTACAAAGAGTAATAGGAAGGTCAAGTATAGGCGACGATGGATGAAGGGAAAAAGGAGTAGGAGATGATGTTGGAAGATCAATAAGTGGCACCATAGGTGGTGGTTGTGTGCATCTATGGTAGGTAAGCAATGGTGGTGGAGAAGGGTAACAATTGGAGCTGATGCAATAGGCGAAATAGAGTGCAAGGCAACTAGAGAAACATCATCAATCATGGAACAAAAAAATAGTATAGTTTCAAAGAAAGTCACATCAACAAAGACAATATACCAACATAATGTAGGACAAAAGCAACCATAACTTTTTTGAAGACGAACGTATCTCAAGAAGACACACTTAACAGACTTAGGTGTCAATTTATCTTTACTTGATGTAAGATCATGAACAAAACACGTGTATCTAAAGACTCAAAGAAAGACAATGTATAAAACCTATTGATGATACAAGATAGAGTATGAAATTTGATTATCAAGCATAAACAAAGACACACATTTATTAGGTAACATGTTGTGAGAAGAGCATCACCCCATAAACAAAATGGGACATTGTAGTGAAGAAGGAGGGTACAAGTTGTTTTAACCAGGTGAAGATTTTTTTCGTTCAACAACACCATTATGTTGTGCTGTATAGGCACATGATGTCTCATGAAGGATGCCTTGTCAAGTTAGAAAATATTGAAATTGGGAAGACATATAGTCACAGACATTGTTTGTATGCAGAGTTTTAATTGTAATACCAAAATGATTGCTTATTTCATATGAGAACCCTTGAAAAATGGAAAAAATATCGGAACGATTTTTCATTAAGAAAATCTATGTACATATGAAAAAAACCATCAATGAAAGTAATGAAATAGAAATATCCTAAGGTTGAACAAACACGACTATGACCTCAAATACTAAAGTGGACTAATGTAAAAGATGACACAACACGTTTATTGACACGATGATTGTATGTTTGATGAATGTCTTTGCCTAACTAACACAACTCACATTGAAGAGTGGTAATAGAAGAAATGCTAGGGACTAAAAGACATAATTTGTTTAGGCTAGGATGATCAAGACCCTGATGAGCAAGCTTTGCAAAAATAATGGAAATACAAGCCACCAACGGTGATAGTTAGTACAATCCTCCAAACTCATATCCTGGTCCATCATTTGTTCAGTACACCAATCTTGAACAAAAACAAAGTTGTTAACAAATAAAACAGAGTAGTCAAGAGTACAAGTAAGTTTGCTTATTGAAATTAAATTAAAGGGGTAACTAGGAACATATGAGATAGAGGTTAGGGATAAGTTAGGAAAATGGTGAGTTTGTCCAATGCCACAAACAAGAATGCAAGAAGCATCTGCGAGAGTGACAAAAGGTAAAGAGTCTAAACAAGACAACTAAGAGAAAAAAGATTTGTTACTAGTCATATGATCTAAGGCACCAAGTTGAGGATCTAGGGTTCAAGGAAAAGAGATTGAGAGACAAAAGCAACAAGATTACCAAACTATGCCACAACGCTAATAGGAGATGTAGGCGGTTGGGCCGCGCAAAGCTGAAGAAGATCATGATACTCAGGAGCAAAGATGGTAACATCTACATGTAGAGTAGAAGAGTCAACTATAAAAGAAGAGGCAACCTGGATAACATTTGTTGGCTTCAATTGTTTTCTAGCCTTAGTGCGACATTCAACTTCAACATGGACATAGCAGTTGCAATAATTGCAACAAGGATGGCAATGACCACCATGACTTCCATTACATCCACCATGAGAAAAGGCAAAGGTCTGACCAAAGATATGAGGAGTGGAAAGGCAAAGTCATTGTTCCCTAACCATGTTATAGGTAGGAACAACAAGTTTTGACAAAATTTGATTGCGAATAACATCAAGTTCGAATGTGAAATTAACAAGTACAAGAACCATGAAAAACTAACTACGTTGTTTGTAAAAAGTCTCTACATTACTAGTAAAGGGCATAAAAGTGTTATAATCAACAATTAAACATTCAAGTTTACCAATATAAGTTTGGCAATCCATGTTTTCTAATTTGATGTTCATCAAGGCCATAATGATGCTATAGAGATGGTGAACATCATTGGAATAAACCTTTTTGTCCTTATGTCGTACTTCATAATAGGTAGGATAAGCTTGCAATTGGGGTTGGAGATTGGTAGTAAGAGAGAACCAAAGAACACTACACAAGGAAACATCAATTTGTTGTCAATGAGGACGCTTGATAGTGGAATATCAATAACTTTGGTAGTAAGGTGGTCGACACAACCTTGGCCTTAGAACCATAACTGTACAACAATAGCCCAAGTGTTGTAGTTGATTGTCTCAATTAATTTTTTGCATGGGATCAATAGTATAGTAGTAAAGGTACAACAAATGTGGAGTTCAAAGAAGAATCATGAGAGGCTATAGAGGAAATCAACCAAACAGTGAGAAAAACATATTGGTAGAGGTTGCCGAAAGTGGGAAAGGATAGGAAACAAGTTGTTGGAGGATGGGTAGGCTAAAAAAAGCATTATGCACAGATTTGGGCATGGTGTATGAGAGATAGGCGTTAGAGAAAAGCAGCTTGTGATAGCGCGTGTGATGATGGATAGTGACTGGTCGATGCTTGTGGTGGTTGCTAAAGGAAGATGACTCTAACTAATGGTGGGGGTCACGTTGGAGAAAGAAGGTCTAGAGGATAGCCAAACAAGGCAATTAGTGGTTGCAACACTTTTCACGCGATGGCATATTACAACGACAAAAAAAATGTTGAACTATTGATAAATAAAGGAAGATAATGTATTGTAGTGTACTGTGTATTTAACTACATAGGTAATCCTTTCATTTATAGATAACAAGGAAATAGAAATAAAAACTAATAAGGATAAGATTCCTAATTTGTAGCTATACATGTTTCCTTATTTATAGAAGATAAAACATATCTTTAACATATTGTTTTGTGCCACTGTGTATGTATGGCTACCAATAACAAATTGATCCCACTTAGGGTTAACACACCTATTATCTCCAATCCACCACTATCTATTGAGAAGCTAGATGGTTACCTAATAAGGGATAGCCTTTTTCAAATCTTGGAAGATATAGAAGGTTGGTTGGGAAGTTGAACTACCTCACTATAACTTGTCTAGACGTTGCCTTTATATTAGTCTGGTGAGTTAGTTCTTGAACTCGCCTTGCCAAGAACATTAGGATGCAGTCATTAGAAACCTAAAATATATTAAGAGTGCTCTTGGAAAAGGTTTTATTTATGAAGATAGGAGACATACCCAAATAGTTGGCTACTCAGATGCTGACTAGGATGACTCACCTAGTGATAGACACTCCACATCTAGGTATTATGTTCTGGTTGGAGGGAACTTGGTATTTTGGAAGAGTGAGAAGCAAAATATTGTAGTAAGATCAAGTGTTGAAGTTGAATACAAGGTCATGACTTTAGTAACTTGTGAGCTTATATGGCTAAAACAACTTTTATGTGAACTCAAATTTGAAGGGGCCTCACAAATGACTCTTATATGTGACAACCAGGCAGCTTTACACATTGTCTTTAACCTATCTTCCATCAACGTACTATGCATATAAAGGTGGATTGTCATTTCATAAGAGAAAAGATAAAGGCAGGAGACATTACTACGAGCTTCATTAATTCTAGTGATTAGTTGACAGATATATTTACTAAGTTTATATGGGGACTTAGGATTAGTTATATTAGTGACAAGTTAGACACATATGATCTATATGTTCTAGCTTGAGGGAGAGTGTTGGAAACTAGGAAATAAATCATATTATGATTGTAGTAAATTAATTCAATAAGTCTATATAAACCTTCTCTCATGTTATATTTAGACACATGATTTCCAGCATAATATGTTTTTATTCATCTTATATAACAAAAATAAACCTAAAGATTAAATTATAACAATAGTCAACTTTCCTTTTTAAAAGTTAACATATCACAGTAAACCTTTCATGCAAAATCTCTCTTGAATCAATTTGCCTCTTCTACAAGTTCCCATACTCCTCCATTCACATTCATAGCATTGCTTGTAATCATTGCCCAATGTCTTTGGTTTGTTGTTTGTGTTTGTTCATCTTCCATCTCTAGTTTGATGGGTCTCATATTGCGTCAGGTTCTCTCAATGCTCTATTTTTGGTTTTTTTCCTGATTTCAATGTGACGTGTTCTCGTGTCCTATGTTTTAGACTTTAGCGGTGTCTCGGTATTTGTGTTGAAGTCTGTGCTTCATAGAATATAGGTAATCAATGAGAAAATAATTACAGATATCCTACTTACCTGATTACAACAATTAGGTACATCCTTGCCTAATTACCATAATTAATGATATCTAACATCATTCAACAGGTCGGATATCCCTAAAGTTGTGACTCTAATTTGGAAATTTGACAGGCTTACGCTGTCCTAAAGATACCTAACAATATTCAACAATACAAGGCAGGAGCATAATTCTCAAATTTGGCAACATAACTCTAAGGATATCAAACAATATTCAACAGGTACAAGCATAATCCTTAAATGTTCTAGTAAGAGATCTCAAGCTGAGTAGCTTATTTGAGATATAAGTCAAGGTGCTTAGATTTTACTGGGTGTAAAAGTCATCCTTTAAGAGGATTTCACCAACAAAATATGTTTGGGGATTGGACATCTATGATTCATTATTTATTTATTTGTCCTCTTTTTGTTGTATTTTCTTTCTTAGGAGGACTTATTATCATTCATTCTCGATGCAATCTACTACTATGTTCTTATTCATATTCTTTAATCTGAAAAAAACGGTTGGTTGTTGAATTTGAAGATCATCTTGAAAAGATTGGAGTTTTGATTTGAGGGTCAATATTTCCTCCCTTGAGAGTAGCTGAAAAATGTTAAATTGAATTGGTGATCGCATGCTTGACGAGCTTGTTTCGTAATGCCTGATTTCTACTGTAAGCATTTTTATTGATAAGAAGTACATGGAACAAAAATCGATTAGAAGTTAGAGATACTGTATGAATATGATGACAGTAAAGCAATACCAAGAAAAGACAAATCCAAACCTGAAGAAGCCGATTCATTGGAACCGGTCTTCTTAGATCCCAAATAATTTCTGAAACAGCATGCTGCTGACTAGTAGTAAGAGTATATGGAAGGACATCCAAAACCTTCTTGGTGAGAGAGGACCATTCTTCAGTACACACAACATTATTTTCTGGTCTTGTATACTTTTCTAGCAATACATCCTTTTCTATTTGTGTAGAAAGACTTTCAGGCATTTGGAACAAGTGTCCTAACTGACAAAAGACAGTAGAGACGTAGTCAGAAAATGATTGAATCATTTAAGGGAGCAATAAAGTATTACAATATACAAGAAAACATGATAGAGAATAATAAACCACTGGTGAAAAGCTCAAACAATGACTGCACAATGCACATGCCCAGCATACCAATAGCCAGAAGTATAATTCAAAAGCATTTGAGAAATCCTGAACATGTAAAGATAAAACTTATGCTTAAAGGAAAAGTTATCAACTCATCTAAAGATATATCAAATTTCAATTCTGAATCTAAAGCCACAAAATGAGCAAACTGACTGAGCTACAAGAACCAAAATATAATATGTTGAACATGTGCATCATGTGCCGAATGTGTTTACTTCTTTCTATTCTTTGTACATATTTAATTGATTTATTCCTAATTAGGATTGAGGAGACAAGATTTCCTGTTTGTTGTAATCGGACTTGATTTGGTGCCCATAATTCTAGCATAGGATTTTAATGACCAAGGATGTACAAATAGACCATTTGTACACTTTTGAAAATCAAAAAATAATATTAGAGTGCTTTTCCTAATATTTCAAGCTGCTATCAAAGCCTACTGATCCTAGAGGCTCTACTCCCACATCTAAATCCTAGCCACCTTATTGCAGCATTTGTGTCTGTCCCCTCATCCACTGTTATTGTGGCCAACCCCAGCCTTCGTTCAGCCAACTGGTCCTCAGCACCTAGGGATGACAATGAGTAGAGTTTGGATAATAGCACCTGTCCCCTTCCTCACATGAAAAAATACTCATAACCAACTCCATACCCATGTACATAGCAACTTTAATCTCCATTCCCATACATGTTAGGCATTTGTATATCCCTACCTGCATCCACTAACCACAGTTTACTTAACTGTAAAATCAATAATCAATAAAAAAATATTAGTTAAAGAAATTGCTACAACTTTCCCAATTGTCAGAAGCAGTAACATTTCTCTCCATCCTTCATTACTCTTAAATAATGTTTTGCATGTTCCCCGGCTTTCTATTAACCTTATTTCTATCCAAAACTCACTCAAGACTTGAAGTGTTCAATGACATTTTTTCCTTCCCATTGTGCCTCAAGATCTTACCATAGGGAGGACAATTGGAGTTGCTAAGCAACAAGATAGATTATATTATTTGCAAAGCATGTGAATGAAGAGCAGTGCCAAACAGGGGTCATGGTCTTGCTGCCACACAAGTTCAGAGTTTGTAGCATCTCAAATTTGGCTTCAATCAAAATGTCTTATTCATCCCCCATTCAGTGTTCCTAGGTCCATGTTTCCTAAATTCGCCATATTAGAAGCAAGGATGTCAATTAGAAGACAGCTCAATATCATAGGGTTGTGGGAAAGCTTATTTATTTAGCCCACCCTCAATCTACAGTAGCTTAGTAATCAGTGTGTTCAGCCAATTTATGCATGAGGCGCGAGAAAGACACCAGCAAGTTGTAACTAGGATTTTTAGTATTTGAAGAGTAGCCCAAGAAGGGCATTGCAATTTAAAAGAATAAGGCAAGTCATCACTATAAGTGTATACAGACATAGATTATGTTTGATCGACAGTTGATTGGAGATCCACTTCAAGATATTGCACATTTTCAGGTGGAAAGTGGAAATTTGGTGACATGGAGAAGTAAGAAACAAAATGTGGTGGCACAGTTAAGTGCAGAGGCAGAATTTTGATCTATGACCCAACAGATCCTGTGAGCTATTATGGATGAATATCATTGTGACGACCTCAAATAATGTATAGAGCTCCTATAAGATTTTTTTGCGACAACAAATCCACCATCAGTATTGTTTATAATCCAGTTCAGCATGACAGAATAAAATATGTAGAAACAGAAAGACATTTCGTTAAGGAGAAGCTAGACAATGCCTGATAAAGGCAGCATTTGTTCCTTCGGGAGGACAGTTGGTGGATGTTCTAAACAAGGGACTAGCCACAAAGCTATTATGAGATCTTACTAGCAAGCTAGGAATGATAGATATCCATTCACCTACACGAGGGGGAATGATCTAACATTTGCAGCATGTGCTTAATGTATTGATTTCTCCTTCTTTCCTTTTTCAGATTTAATTTGATGTATTCCTTATCAGGATTGTTTAGTCGAGATTTCTTTATTTGTTGTAGTCGGGCTTGATTTGATGCCTATAATTCTAGCATAGGTTTTAATGACCAAGGCTGTGTAAAAAATTAGACCCTTTGTATCTTGTGAAAATCAAGAAATAATATTTCAGTGTTTTTCCTCATATTTCAAGTTATTAAGTAGCGCCTGTTAACAAAGTGAAAGGAAACTAGCCACCCACCAATAATGGTCACTGGTAACTTCCAAATTGACAATTAAAAAATGACTATATATATGAAATCTTGTAACCAATCAAAGGCTTCATATAATGGTAGCAACAAGGGATAGAGAGGAGTGTTAGCAACAATTACAAAATCATGAATGGGAGCTCATTAATAGAGAGGGGAATACACAATTTTGTGATCCCAATAAATCTCAGCTAATAATAATAGCGTTCAAAAGAGTGTCAGAAAGTGTAATGCTAATATTATCATAGCAGAAAATTTTAACAATTGCCATTAGATGATACTGCCAATAAAATCTTATATAAAATGATGACTCACCTGCAGGTAAAAATCTCATCAAATATAATTCTCTTGCGGGCATAATCAGCTTCATTTATGTCCTTCGGTTTGTGGATTCCAAAATATGCCTAAATTGTTAAAATTTAAATATTTGAAATTTCAGTGAGAACATGCACAAACAGGTGGAGAAAAGTTTCAGAAAATTAGGAATGAAAGAGCATTTTATTTCTCAGGGAAAGAGACCATCGATGGGCATTCCACAATGTTCTCAAACCAAATACACCACAGAACAGCATAAACCGCAAAATATAGTAAGCAGTTTAACACATTTGTTACAGAATTTTAGCATAGATTCACAAGTACAGTTTAAACAGATTGATAGAAAAGACACAGTGCATTAAAAATCTATATACTTAAATAATCTTTTAATTTTTATAACATAGTAGGTTGTTTTTTTATTTTAGTTTTTTTATTTTTTTTATTTTTATAAAATTTAAAAGTTTTTATTTTAATTTATATTATTAAATAATTTCAATAATTAATAACATA
>JAMLFT010011390.1:0-11132 GCA_026544285.1 Pachyrhizus erosus
AGACCTAGGAGGAGAAGACCTAGGAACTCTCCTACCAGACCCTCAAGCTCAAGGAATACTAGGCCTGCACGTAGTGGTGAAGATTCGATGGAAGAAGATCCCTCCGAGGATCCTACTGATAGTCCATAGGACCTTTGTTGTTATTGTTGTAGTTTGTTGTAATATTTAAGAATCTATGTTTTGACTTTAAGCTATCTTGTGAGACTAAGATTTGCTTTTGAGTTGTAACTTTAAGCGTGATGTAATAATTATAATAATTATAATAATATGTGTGTTTAAATTTTAGTCGTTACAGAAAGCTTCCAACTGGTTGAAAACTTCCAGCTTGAACTAGGAAAACCAGACATCATTTATTTCTCCAATTGGAAGAAGACTTCTAAATTATTATCCCGTGACAATAAGATGACAAGCCTTTAAAATCAACTACCTTGATCGTTAGGGTACTTAAATCAAGTGAGGCTAGTTCACCATTTTGGTTCATGAAGAGTATATCACCATTCTTCCCAATTACTTGATACATGCAAGGTCAAGTAAGGGACAACTATTGAAGAGTTTAATCCATGATTCTCTCACAAAGTTTATGCAAAATTGATATATGAAAACTATTAGTAGAATGTTCAGAATTGGTATTAAGGCCAAGGAACCATTTATCGCCACTTAGTGGTTCTTCAACGAATCAAAAGTAAAAGCATGTCCAATACCAGGGGGTTAGGTTGTTACAAATAATTCTTGGTATCATCATCATTGTGGTAATGAGAATGATAATTGGATGTGACAAAATTGTTGCAATACGTGCTCATTAAATGAGAGCCTTCAAATGACAAAGCCAATGATTTAGATAAGAACTAAATTGCTTGAGAGATCTAAGAGGCAATCTACACACAATAAATAAGGCAACATCATGGGTATATGTTTATTACTAATCGCACAATTACTGAATGGCTTTACAGTAGATTTCAGAGGCAGTCTAGATAGAACAGGGCTTGGTATATGCTTATTGACAGCACAGGCGTTAGAATTCATTAGGGATTGAAAGAGGTGAATGTGAATCAATGGTAACAAGTGAGGGATTGAGATAAACAAAGATTTGAATCTAACTTAGACTTATAACTAAAAGAGTGATCACTAGCTTATCTAATCAATCTAATGTAATCTAATTATTCAAAATTAATCTAGTTTCTATTGTTGCATGCTTGTTTCTTTATCTTTTGTACTGATAAAAAAAACTAATATAATTATTCAAAATTTTGAAATCTAAATCAATTAAAATTATAAAATATGAGTTTAATGGAAATGTTTTGATAATGTAAAATTTTACATTGTCAACCAATAAAAATTATTATTAATATAATTTTAAAGATAATTATTATAAGAGTCAATAAATTTATTATACATTATAATCTTTTATTAAATAATAACCTAAAATTACTTTACAATTATCAGTGTATAACACATTTTCTTATAAAGTAGTGTTGGGATAGGAAGCAAATTTGTGGCTACTATTATAAGTTATCTCAAAACTAGCAGTGGACTTATTCATCCATGATCAATATAAGGTAAAATATATTTAATTATGTTTATATTTTTATTTATATAAATAATAATACATTAAAAATGTCAATTGTCAATCATATTATTTTTGAAAAAAAATCATGTAGGTAGATGTCATTTGCAGCACTAATTGACTTTTTTCTACCAAGTGTCACTGAATTTTATTTTATATTTTAATTTATAAAAATACATAATCATAATAATTAAGACTTTAATTCATAAAAATACAAAATCATAATAATTAAAATTATTATAATGAGTATATTATGATTAAATTAGTTAATAATAATTAAATCTTATATAAATTTTAATTTTGTATAATGTAGTAATCAATTTAATAAATTTATGAAATGTTTTTTTTTATAATTACAATAATCAACTACCAAGAAAATATTAACGTGATAAGTCTTTAGAGGAATTGCCCCCATTAACTTAAAATTTTTTCTTAACAAAATTTAGATGTGTCATTATAAATTATTCCATAATTTGAAATGTAGAAGAAAAATTATGAGTATTGCCTTAACAAATTTATGTATATGATAATTGTTTTCACAATATAAAATTTCTAGATTCATTAGTATGAATCAATGTTATAGCATTCAGATTAATAATTGATTGGATATAGAGACTAACTTATGGGTTATTGGTTAAATTATTTATTGAATTATGTGAATTAATATAAATTTAAATGAATATAAATTATATATAATTTAAATGTACATATATAAAATATATATTACATCAAGTATATTTATAAATTGAAATAACTAATTATAATAAATATAAATTAGTATATATATTATGTTTAGTCAAACATTGCCAATAAATTTAAATGGTGAAATGGTCATGTCAGATAAAATTACGATAAAATATCAGCTTATGTATTGGACCCTTGTTTTATTATACCTATTCTAATTTTATTATTTTAAAAACTAACCAAAAAGCTTGTATGCACAAAAAGCTTGCAAACAATAAAGGCACATGAAGAAGGTCAACAGAAGCTCGTGAAGAAAACTAGCAGAGGTCGTGCAGCAATAGCTACCATTTGCACAGAGGTCTTGAGAAACTCAAAAACCAGTAGACATGACAATGCTCACAGTGGTTATACAAAATTCAGAAAGCGAACGGCAAAGCCTGCAAAGGTTATAGTAGTATAAGACTCGTTTTATTCTGGATCGCTTTTTGTCGGTTTAACCCAGTTTTTGACCGGTTCAATCAAGTTATTGGTGGGTCAAATACATATTCCTTAAAAAAAACTAACTCAAACAGGTAAAGGGTTTCGGTTTCCGGCAGAACCGGTCCAACTGACCGATCCGAATTGAGTTTAATAACACTATTGTCAACTATCAAGTGATCAAAATAATAAATAAAACAATGTATTTAATTATAAAATATTTAATAACTTTAATGAATATGTACTGTTAATGAAAAAATTTACATTTTTGGTCAATAAAAATTAATTTATGTATAATTTTTAGATGATTTGATGATTAATTTTTAATAAATTTATTACACATGTTAGTTTGTAACTGGATAATATAAAAAAAAAAACTTACATTGCGAATTCATGTACCTTATTTAATTATGATAATCAATTATGATTTGAACATTCTTATATAATTAATAATTAAGATAATTACAATCGGTATTTATTATGAATTGAAATAATTTAAGTAATTTTGATGAATATATTTTTAGTTTTAATATTTTTAATTAATATAATAATGATTATTTTATCATTGAAATATTTAAGTGTATTTGTCCTTCCATATTTCTCTTTTACCTTTGTGGTTATATTTGTATGTTTATTCTCAAAAAAAATTTACAACGACTCCCTAAAGGTAATACTATGCAATTGTTCTTTTTTGTTGGCGTATTCATTTTTGGGGTTTAATAAATTTTGAGTATATTCATTATTTTTTTTTATTTGGCTGTTTGGTTATGCCATAGCTTGATGATGATAGATTTAAATGATTTGTAGGTACAAAGTGAAGCAAGCTAAGGCTACCAACTTTTTTTTTTATTTGCAATTGTTGGTGCATATTTTTCATTACGATATTGATAAGGTCAAGGTTTGGCATCTGGCCGTTGGATGCCTCCGCATAAATATTAAGACTGTCTTCATACTGGTTACCTTGCTCTCCAACTTTAATTACAAGAGCTGCAGCCATAGTTCAAGCACGTCTAAAACCACCATATAACTTTCCATCCAAATAAAGACCCTGTCCAAGTTCATTAAAAATACTGTTCTCATTGCGTGTTTCACTATTAGCTACGTCAACTCTGCAGAAAACAGGGGCCTGATATTCACTTAGCCAAGCAGCCACTGCAGAATATTCTCCATATTGTGAATCAGCCACATGCCATACAATATCCTTTGCCAGCCAAGTAACACGTGAAAGCAGTGAGAACACTGAGTAAGCAATGCCCATGGACAAAGCCTCGCCCAGAAAAACTTTATTTGAATTGTAAGGCGTCACCAAGACAATAGCTTCCTTGCCATCCACGCGTGGTGCCCTGATAATTCCAACAGTGTTGATTCCGAATGATGAACAAGTTGCATTTTCTGAGATTATACCTGAATTGGACTGGTAAAGAAGTGCAGTGGATGAAATTGATTGAATTGAGGGTAAAACTTGTGAAAAGTAACTTCAGCATCCAAGGCTGACATATACTGTGCAATAAGTTTTTGACTCTCACTGCATTGAAACACAGCAAATATTTTATTACTTTTTTCCTTTTGAAGTTGTATAAAATCTCCTATGTTAATAGGAAAGAAGGAAGGAGTTACATTGGTGAGGCCCAAGATCTGAACTCCAAATCAGTTAAGTCCTTGTTGAATTTATTTGCATCTGAGACATGATGAGCAGAGAGCATGTTGTTTGCAGAACCAGGTAAAAATTAGAATGAGCAAATTGAAGAGAAAAATATAGGTAGTGTGTCTGGTTCTCTGTTTGCAAGCATCCCAATGTGTGCAAACGGAGAAGCATGTCACGTGGTGCTTTTTGGCCAAATGTCCATTTGACGCGGCACCAATGGAAAAACAAACAAGCGGGTGGAAAATTGGAAATGGAAGTGACCTGGCACGAGGGCATTCTCAGAAATGTAGGTGTTCTTGGCAAGGATAGGGAGAAGGAGAAGAACCACCATCCCTGCCAAGAAAGAAACCACACTGGAAAGAAAACAAGGTTTTAATCAAATTCAAATCACTCAACATAATAAATAATAATAATCATAGTAATAATAAGGCAAATGTTAACCAGTGTCCTTAAAGAACTATTTAACTAAATAAGAAATAAAAAATAGAAAGTTTTATTAATGAATCTTCTTTATGCACCTCCACTGTGATTTCTAATGCATTCCAACATGATTTCCAATAAAAAATTCTATTATTGATTTCTTAATAGCACAACCTTAATAATAATAATAGGAGAAAGAGAAGTAATACCTAACAATGTTGCTGTGAGAGATTAAAAAGATCCCTAAGCGTACTCTTGGTTTTGCACTATTGTTCTCACTAGCACCGATGTCTTCTATCCTCTTCTGATCCACAAATCACAATTAGAGCAGTCAATATAGTCCAACATGCCTAGCCCTAATCCATATGGTTCAGGGCTAAAAAGTCTAATAAATATAAAGCTCTACGGGTTAAAAAGCCCACGTGGCCATGGAGAACCCATGGACCAAATCATCACAGCTCTACCCACAATCTCCATCCTATTTATAATTTTCTCTGCCGTTATTGTTTGTCTCCGACCTACTATGCTTGTCCCTACTATTTCATCTATTACTATTCCTTAATACCACACAGGAGGCTCTACCTCATCTACAATGGCGAGAATCAATGATTGATGAGATGTCACCATTAGAGTCTAACAATACATGGGAGCTTGTTTCTCTTCCACCAGGAAAATCTGTTATAGGCTGCAGATGGGTCTTTAATACTAAAATGGGACCTAATGGGCAGGCAGGTCAAATAAAACCCCGTTTTATAGTAAAAGGATACACATAGGTCTATGGTCAAGATTAGAGTGATAATTTCCCCCAGTTACAAATATGGTTTCGATTTGTCTTTTTTTAGCTGTTGTTGCCATGAAGCATTGGCCTTTGTTTCAGTTAGATATTAAAAATACTTTCTGCCATGGGGATTTGGAGGAAGAGATTGATATGGAATAACTCCCAAGGTTTGATGCTTGAGGGGAGTCTAGATTATTTGTAAATTTCAAAGTTCTTATATGGCCTAAAGGCTAAAAAAATCGCCCCAAGCTTGGTTTGGCAAAGGTAAGACAGTTTGGAATGATTCATTGCAAAGCAGACCACTTTTATTTTCTTTAGATGCTTAGCATCAAATATTATGTTTATCTTGTGATTTATGTGTATGACATTGTGCTTACACGCGATGATTAGGAGGGCACCAAGGCTCCCAAACAACATCTATTTCAGCACTTCCAAACTAAGGACTTAGGTCCTCTCATTGTTTTCTTGGGTTTGAGATAACTCAATCAAGGTCAGGAATTTCTATCTCTAAAAGGAAGTATGCTCTCAACATGTTGGAGGAGATAGGCCTTATAGATTGCAAGTCAGCGCACTCCCTCATGGATCCTAATGTAAAGCTTCTACCCAACTGGGGGAGCCTTATCTTGATCCAGGAAATACTGAAGAATAGTGGGAAAATTAAATTATCTCATCATGACTAGGCTTAAAATATCTTTTCCTGTCAGTTAGATTCTTAATTCTCCTTGTGTGAGTCATTGGCTCGAAGTTGTTTGAATCCTTCGATAATAGATACACCAAAGGGTCACCTATAAAGGGACTTGCTTACCTTGACAGGTAACATATTAAGTTATTAACATTATTAGATACTCACATGTAGACTGGGTTGAAGATGCAGGAGATAGACAATCCACTTCTAGCTATTGTATTTTTATGAGTGGAAATCTTATCTCATGGAAGAGTAAAAAGGAGAATTTTGTTGTCAGGTTGAGTAATAATGCCATGGCTCACACCATATGTGAATTCTTATGGCTAAAACGCTTATTTTAGGAGTTGCAATTCTGCAAGGTTGGTCCTACGGAGCCCATGTACAATACTAAATCAGCTTTGTATCTCTCTTCCAATTCAATTTTTCGTTGGAGAACAAAACAAGTAAAAGTTGATTACAATTTCCTCAGAGAAAAGAACCTCTTGGGCATCATCAAACCTCTCACTGTTTTCTATAAAGATTAGCTTAATGGCACTTTTACTAAATCTCAATGGGGTCCTACAATAACATCTATATGTGACAAGCTGAATGCATATTCTATATTTTCTCTAACTTGACGGGGAGTGTTGAAATATTTTACATCATTAGTGAACTGAAATTCATATTTAGATTGATTTGTTTCCTGATTATTTTCCTAGATAGATTGAATTTAATTCCCTAAACTTATTTACTGTACTACTATCATGGAAATACAACACACATTATTCAGTATTTCCAATCTCAATCAAGTCAATCCATTGAGTGATTTGTGATTTTCCTAGTTCATAGCTGACCCATGGATTAACACCCCCTAACCCACATACATTAAGGCTGAAATGACTTGGGCCATTTAATTCTTTTATTAAGTGAAAGGCCAGTGCTAAATGGGTTGAAAACAGGGCTTGGTAGGAACCCTTTGGTCAAAACCCACATTGCCAACTCTACATAAAAGCAAGCAACAGATCTGAGGAATAAGAACACAAGCAAATGTAGCAGCTGAGCAACCCACAATCAAATGTGCAATTGATTCAGAAAAAGAATCGCACATCACACATACTGTGCACCAAAGTCATCAACAGCTCAAAGCCGCTGGTGAAATCATCAAACAACAACCGAGTGTTATGTTATGTCATGTCCATAGCGATGAAGAAAATAACCAAAATTACACATCTCTTTCATAACACAATTAAATTTTAGTTAAAAACAAAAGAGAAAGCAATTGTGCGTATATATAACTATTTCATCCATTCCTTCATTTAGGATTAGAGGGAGGTAATTTGAACAACTACCAGTTATCTTATTAACATAATTGGAGAGAGAAGGAACCTGAGAGAGAAAGGAGTCGTGGAATGGAAGCACACGCGTCGGTGGTATACGACAATGCCAGTTGGCAGCGGAGCGATTGGATGGAGGGCTGAGAGTGAGATCGTGATGCGTGTTTTGTATAGCAAAATGTTCTAAATGTAAATTCATATTAATATTTTATTCTGTAAAAAAATGTAGTATTTTATTTATGTTTATATTTCATTTTATGTAGTATATAATTTTTTTTAGGAATGTATATAGCAATTCGTTCTAATGAACCCTTCAAAAGAAACAGGTCTAAAATGTCATGCTACAAAAACACACACCACAATTAAATTTAGGGTTTATATGGTAATATATAGTTTTTTTTAAAATTTTAATCTATATTATTTTATTTTAATTACTACAATATACTCATTTTTTTTTATCTTTGTAATATGTAAATAATTTGTTTTTAATTTTTAGAAACTAATTCAAAATGAACGAAATATTATAAGAATTAAAAAAACAAAATAATAATGACTAAAATAAAAATAAATAATTATTTTAAAAAAAAAATGGATGGATTATAATCACTTTGTATCCTATCCTTTGGTGTGGTTACACGTCCATTTTTATATTCTCATTTTACCTACCCGATCTTTTGCTCTAGTTGTCCATCTAAAGCCCGACATTCATTATTATTAGTATTGCTGGACATATAGCAGTACGATAAAATTTCCTTTGAGCTTGGTAGGAACTTTGTGTTGATTAATTAATAAGTGTCTCTTGTTATCTATATAATGCTTTGAAAAAAGGAAATACATACATTCTATATTTAGTACCATCCTGTATACGCTTTCAAACATTAAAAGTAGTACCTTTGCTAGAATATTAGGAGAAAAGTGTGTACAATTTATATCCTCCAATTTTATTTCCTAAGTAAACAGATCAATCTTTTCATAACAATAACCTAATGTCTCCAACTTCATCCTTTGGTCTAAAATTGCACCGAATGCAAGCACAACACTACACTTGTCCGAATATTTTTCAAATTTTAGCACCATCGTTTCAACCATATTTTTCACAACTTCATCCTCAACTTTTGCACTTTCCATTAAAAGACATTGTATTTCCCAAACTTGTAAAGAATACAAGTTGGAAGTAGGATAACTTGTGGCAGAAATCAAGGCTGTAATATCATAAAAAGGTAACAAGAATCTACACATCTTTTATGCTCTTTGTCATTCTTCTTTCAAAGGACAATATTTGTAATTTTTATCAACCAAATGTAAGCTAAGGAATACACGCTCATATTTAAGAGCACTTTGAAGCATCAAATAGGTTGAGTTCCATCTAGTAGGAACATCTAGACACAACCCACTCAATGCATCAATATCACCAATTTTTTCAAGGCATCATTTAAATTTAATCATTCTATTCTCAGAACCAAATATTTGGCGTTCTCCCTAATTTGATCCAAATCATGACCAACTACCTTTATTCTTTCTTGAACAATCAAATTTAAAACATGTATACAACGACACACGTTAAAGAATTCACCATCACACCTTGTAGAACAGCATTGGCATAAGCATTACCTAAGGTGATAGAAACCCCAAGCAGCAGCGACGACACTATAGTGTGTCAACGGACCAGTGACTGAACCAGACTAAGAGTGTGCGATAAAGTGATTCGTGACTCATATGACGAAGACGTGATAGATTGTGAGAGAAACGACGAAAGCACATCCACACCGTGAGAAAGAAATCGGCGAACGAACGAAGCTCCCTCTCCAACGACGTTATCGTGACTTCGTGAAACAATGAGAGGCAAACCGTGAGAGGGGACCGAGAAGAAGGAAGCCGTGAGAGCCTGAGTGACTGTGATAGGGAAACTGTGAACCAAAACAACCGTAAGAGACAGGCACAACAATTGGAGATGACACACAACACACAGAGATTGGGCTTGGGAATTTTTTAGAAACCCTGATTCCCTTAAGGAGGAAGAAAGCTGAAAGTGACTAAGTGAGTCACACTAGATGTTATTGGACTGGGCGGTTTCGTTCGTGGTGGTGGGCATAGGCATAGACGCCTCACAGCAATTTTTATTTTTAATGGGCTGGTAGGTTAGTGCACCCTTTCTGCTTGTGTCTCCATGGATTGATGGGTTGACATCCTATTGCAGTGTCACAAAGTTATTTTTAAAATTAAAAAAAAATTAAGTTGATATTTTTCTGGCAGTTTTAAACTGTCAAAAATTTCTTTGAACACGTTTTACACCTTATTCAAACTTCGATATCTTTAAAACTCCACCAAAGATATCTATCATGTCAAGATAAAATGTGTATGAGATGTTTATATCAAAATAAGTAAATGAATATCAAATATAGAGAAAGGAAACATTTGGTTTAATCCTACTATATGAGATATGTCTAAAATAAATAACATATTTAAAATAAAGTTTTTGAAGAATAAATTTGCAATATTAAAAAGTAACGAGAAAATATTATTTTTTTAAAATAAATCTAAGATTAAATCACATTATGATAAATGGAATATTTTGACACTTAAAAAATGTAATATGATGTTTAAGAGAGGATTTTGGGATGAATTTTGAAGTAAGGATTTAGGAATGGTAGAAAATGAAAATTAAAAAATTGACATATTTGAAATGTTGAAAATATCAAATTAGTGTATGTAAGATTGTTTGGACTCATTTTTAATTCAGATAAACATAAATATGTCAACCTTAAAGACTTCAAAGGCCTCTATTATGATGATATGAAAGTGGTACGATACTATTACCATGCATGCGATGTTGTGGGACACCACATTCATGCAATTCACAATGATTTGCATTAAATTCAATGAATATGTCGAAGTTGTAGAAGTTAATGTTCAAACAAAACTTATAAGCGACACTAGTTCCTTTAGTATAGCCTAGGAGGGTAAGTGAATTGCGTCTAACTTACAAACCTAGCCAATCCAACCTAATCTAACCTAGTTTTGTGGGTTGGGTTGAGTTAGATTTATTTATTAAACTCAATAAAAATTGTGTTGAGTTATAAATTTGAAATTTTATATTAGACCAAATCCAACTTGATCTAAATGTACACTAAACTTAAAAAAAAATATTATTTTTTACTAATATTGAAAATTTTAAACCTTACATCTCACCAAGTCATTCTCATGCAATCATACATTTGAAAATATTAAATTTAAAAATATTTCATTCTCATGCAATCATACATTTGAATTTATTAATGATTCAAGTGGATGACCTAATCCAAGTTGAATTGCAAAAACAAAAAAATCCAACTCAACCCAATTAAATTTAATTGAGTTAGATTAAAAAATTATCCAAAATCAATCCAATATATTACTTATATTCTTAGCTTATGATAGATGTTAGAAACACATAACTTTTGACAATATTAGAAACAGTGTGAGTTATTTATATCTCAAAGTCTATAAAAAAAATTATACTTTAAAGTCTTATTTATTTTGTTATTAATAACTTAATAATTAATCATTGTATTTAAAAAAATTATGTT
>JAMLFT010011391.1:0-11132 GCA_026544285.1 Pachyrhizus erosus
TAAATATACAATTAAAATAAATTAAATAAATAAATTTATAAATATATATAAATGTTTTAGTGGAAGAAAATATATGAACAAGAAGAGAAAAATATAAAAGAATTTATAGAAATTTTAGAAATAAAAATAATAATTTTAAAAATAAAAACAGAAAATAAAAGAAAAGGAAGTTAGAAAAAAAAAAGGGAAAAAGGGAAAGAATCTTGGCAGGACTTGAACCCAAGTCCAAGAAAGGTAGTAAAAACGTGCTACCACCTGGGCTAATTGTGTTGGGTGATAAATTAATGTTCGATTAAATATATGTCTTATAGTAGGCGAATAAATATAGGAATAAAAAGCGGAAGGGAGAAAAAGAAGGAAGCAAGGTTCGAACCTATACACCCGAGGAAGGTACTGGAGGGAGGAGAAGAGAGTTGCTAGTTAGACCACTAGGTCCATCACTGATAACTTAACAAAAATAAAACATATATCCTTTCTTTCGTTCCTTCAACAACTATTGTAAACTTCGTCTTCAACCTTGAGTTTTCCCTGTACAGGTAGTCGCCCAGCCTACGTTTCAAGCCTACCTCACTCAGTAAGCCTACCTCTACCACCTGGAAATAAAATAGGTTAAAATTGGGTGGTGGACAGGCTATATAAATGTCTTCGAAGTTACAAAACATCAAGCCAAGGAGTTTCTTCTCCAATTTTTTTTCTCTAAACTCGAGTCTTCCACCGTTTATTTCAATCTAAACAATTTTAAAATATCCCCAACTTCATTTCTGTCTAAGAAATTAAAAGAAAGGACGACGAAATCACAATTTTAAAGGTTCGCTAGAGCTTTGCTGGAATCTACAAATCTTTGTTGAAAAATTCAAAATTAAGGTAGGAGGAGTTACTTTTTCTTCAAATTTGATTGCTACAACTATTCTAGATTGTTTGAATTTAGATTTCTGAGAGTTTAACATTTTGAGATAAACAAACTCACTAAAAATGAATGAACCTGAAAAACATCAAATTTGAATTTCAAAGAACTTAATTCTTCATGTTTGTCATTTCTAATGAAATTCTAGGTAGGGTAAGTTTCGTTGATGATATTCAAACTATTTTGGCTATGAAATTCTCCAAAATGGTTGGGGAAAGTCAAAAATCAATCATGAACAAAATCTACATTTTTTATTCATGTTCTGTCTTTCAAAAAGCTTAATTCTCAGATAAATGAGGTAAATGGTGCTTGATTCCAGTTGCATACACTTCGAATTGGATTAAACAAACTCAAAAAAAGATAAAAAAAAAAAAAAAAAATGGTAAATTTGAAATTGGTTTTGAGCCAACAAAAGGTCTGTAACCTTTGCTGAAGAAAAAGATGGTCAAATGATCGCTCTGCCCTCAAGTGTAAAATTACCAAAATACCATGGGTTAAAAATTTGAATTTTTGCTATTTTAGTTATTTTAAATTAGGGAATGGATAGTGAATTTGTTTTATACTCATACTGGATAAATTAATAGTAATAATGAAGTTAAAAGAGATAGAAAATTTACAAAAATAATTTAAAATGAAAATGACTAAAATACCCCTAGTTTCATTTCTTCTAAAAATTTTGATACTTTAAGCATTTTTGAATTCTAGAAAAGATACAAGCCTAGGAAGTTGTTTTAGTCATAATTGTTGAAATAAAATAAAATTTGAAAGTGTGAAATGACCAAAATACTTTTTTTGAGAATTACCAATTTGCCCTTCAATTAAACTAAAAGTATATAAATATCATAGTTTTGTTATTAATTGGTAATAACTGCTAATTACTTATAATGTGAAAATAAATTTACAATTTTAGTTATAAGAAATAAGTGAAATTACTAAAATTCCCTTCTCTGTTTCAAAAGGATAAAATTCACTATTACACTCATAATCTTTGTAAAATAATTATGATTGTGAAAGAATAACAGAACGAAACCCTCTATTTAAAGAATTTATAAAATTATTTCTCTATATACATTTTAAAATTACCAAAGAACTAGGACAATACCAAAATACTTTCGTTTGAAGATGTGTTAATATCTTATGCTATGATTACCAAAATATTTATGAAGTTACTATCAATCATGATTTGTTTGAATGTGAAGTGTTTTATATCTAGACCTAAACGGTAGGATTTGAAATGACAAACACTAGGATAGTAGACAAATGGTTACTATAAGTACGATAAGTCTCCGTGACAAAATGATCCCTCCCACAGAATGATTTTTGGCTAGAAAGTCAAGATGATTGATGATTTGGCCAATTGATATTATTATGAATGAAGTATTTGAGATAAGATGAGATTTCACATCAAATAATGTGAGTTGGATCTTGTGCTTGGAGATTTGATCATGAACAGGTAGGAAGTAACTATCCATGGTAATTCTTGTGAGATAATAAGATTGGAGACATGCAATGAGTTGACTATAGTAGGTGTTTGAGGAATGTACGCAGACTGTGGAAGTTCTTAGGGGTGTAAAGGTGCTAAGTTTGTGAGTCACTCTAAAAAACGGTTACACTGAATCGACTTGGCAACCTCAACATGTGGAACATTATCAAAATCGGTTGAGAGTATCTGATTCTTTGTATTAAATCAGAATATGTACTTCGATTGTCACCCAAATTGCAGTTATGGATTGAGTGATACGTTTCGCGTAAGCCCTCTGGAGTTGCTAGGAAGAGGTAGTGAAGGAACCTAATACACTAGTAGTAAATTAATAAGAAACGTAGCGATGAGATGAGAGTAAATGCAAATGTTTAACAGGTACGCAATTGTTTGTGTTTGATGGAAAATTGGTGACTCACTCCTACATATACCAAATTGTTCAGGAGAAGATGTTTGATGAATTTCATCCCGTATTCCACTTGTCTATTTTGCTACTATGCGGAAGATGAACACTAGATCCACTGTATCAACTCGACATCTACACAGGCTTGGTCCATTTCACCTTCTTTTCTTTTGACCCTTTTTCATTTATTACACCTGAAGAAATTGACCTTTCAATAATCTTAATGCAAACAACACCACCTAGATTTTCTAACTCTCCTCCAAGCATTCCATCACACCCTAAACACAGGTAGCCATCAAATGTTAATCAGCCATCTAGTTCAATTATTGACAATACTTCTAGACCAACAAGGAAAGAAGAGTCATCAAAAGAATAGGATCCTTCATAATTCTTCGAATGAAGAAGAAATAAAGAAGAGCTTATTTCATCTTTCGTTATGTAATAGTAAATAGAACCAGTTAAGTATGGTTGTATTTTTTGAACTCTAATGTTTTAATGAAAGTTTTATTAGTCATGAAAATCTATGTTCATCTATTTATAAAAAAAAAAACTAGTATAAAATAGGGTCGTTACACCAATGGAAAAGTCTTTATAAGTTTTTCTTTTGTTTTAAGTGAATCATTTTTGCCAAAAAAATATTTTAGTAAAATAATTGTCAAAAATTGCACATATTAAATTTGAAAACTTATTTTATATCTTTAGAAAGATAATCGCATCGGTGGCACGCTGGAAAAAGAATTGATTAAAAATAATATTAAAAAGATCAA
The DNA here is from genome assembly GCA_026544285.1 of Pachyrhizus erosus. Taxonomy (NCBI): domain Eukaryota; kingdom Viridiplantae; phylum Streptophyta; class Magnoliopsida; order Fabales; family Fabaceae; genus Pachyrhizus; species Pachyrhizus erosus. The sequence continues at coordinate 3,555 of JAMLFT010011391.1, forward strand.
GAAAAGAAACAATCTTTGACCAATGCTATTTTTTAAAAACGTTTAAGTACACTGTCTTAATTTATCTTCCTAAATTTTTGTATATTTTTGCTCATAATAATTTATACCTTTACAAAAAATACACTAAAAGTCTTGAGTTTTATATAAAAAATTTATGTTTTAAAAATATTTTGGTATTTAAAACTTTAGGAAAGTTGTTACCCTTTTTCTTTAGTAAAATAAAGAATTTTTGTAGGAATTTTTATAACATAGCCTTTTTTCTAAAAGTTAAATTGTATATCATTATGCATAGCATGGCATTATCATTAAATTATGATATTGGATTCTAAAACCAAAAAAGTGTTAACTTTTGGCAATTGTTTGCGTGTGTCTTTAATCTGTGAACACTGAATTGTTTGTATTCAATTGGATGATAAATTGTTATTCTAGCATATTGAATTTTTTGGTGAATTTTATTGTGTTTTGACGAATATTGTAAGTATAGCGTAATTGTGTGGTGACAAAACCTATAACAAGGAAACTGTGACAACTAGAACTTTGTTATGTTGTTGGTCATTTTTAGACAATGAAGAAAATAATAAAATCCTAATAAAAAAATGTGAATTAGGGACAAATAATATTTCTAACATATTGATCTTCATAAAACTTGAGAGGGTAAAATATTGTGAAACTAAAAGGTGAGATACACTTAAAATGTTATAAGATGTAGTAGATGTTGTTTTTGTCTGCATGATTGATTAGTCATGATGTAACAACATGTGTATTAAGATCCTAGTGCTAGGATGAGCGTATAAATATGAGTGTGATGCGAAGTGTCGAAATTATAAGAACAAAAGAGTCGTGTGGGATGTTTAATTGTAAATAATATATATATATATATATATATATATATATATATATATATATATATATATATAGCTTAAGAGAGAATAACAGTAAATCGAATGACATGTTCCACTGTAGTGAAGGAGGTAGATGTCCTTGATAATTATATGTTATTAAATGTGGTAAGACTTTGTGAGTCTCGTGTCAGTTCCTCAAGCTTAGTACAATGGCCAGTAGAACCTTTCTCATAACAATGGAAAAGAAAATTATCCAAGTAAGGATGAGTGGTTGAGGAGTCAGTCCTCGAAGAACATATAAAATACAAATTGATACACTAGGAAGTGACTTGTGAGGCATGATCATCCATGGGGGTATGGCATCCAAGTCGGATTCCATGCTTTCTTGGTAACCTCGATATAGCATAAAGGCACTATCATGTTGGTGAGACTCTACTATTGTACTATAGTGAAAGGTGTACTCCTAATATCCATCCAACTTCAAAATTTGTAAGACCATTGAATTCTAAAAGTTTTGGTGGAAGTTAACCAATATGATGAGAGTGTTAGGCAACCACTAACATTTTTAGTACTACTAGTGAGAGTGTTAGGCAACCACATGAGTGTGGTTGATCATTTCCACATATCTTTCTTGAGTCATTTATGTGTTTCTTGCTGAAGCAACAAAACTCATTCTTTTACTTTTCTTTTTTTAGGAGTAGGCGAAGATGTCTAGACCCTAGCTTTGTTTATGGATTAACTGTATTGATGGAGGGTCGACTCATTACCCGATTATAAATGAGGACTACTTCATTTGTCATCTTTATTTTACTTGGCAATGTTGGACGCAATCAACCTACCGCCCATGACGTACAATTATTTTTTGTGGTGGAGACAACCTATGCTGTCACATTTTTGTCAAGCCACACCCAAAGAGGTCGTTGATATCTCATATTCATCATTGTCTTCAATGTCTCATCATCTAGGAGATGACTTTGAGGCATTTAAGAGTTTATCTTATACTCCTGCCTCTCTTATTATAGTTGTATCATCAAAACACTTTTTCCCATATAAGACGGGGCCTCACACCCTTACCTTGTTTAGGCAAAGAGGTCGCTAAGTAGGGCCTAGTCTTATAAAGCTCGAGGAGGAGGAGGATCATGACTAGGTCCCTATTGATGGAGACGATTAAGTACCAGAGGCTTAGGTATCCGAGGCAAAGGTTGAGGTACTTGAGGCACAAATCGAGATATAAGAGATAGAGGTTGAGATGCCAAAGGGTTCCCCTGCTACAAGAGGAGCAGATTGGTTAGATGAGAATGAGAAAGAGGAGGATCCTAAAGAGGACTTGAAGGAGTACTTTGATGAGTTCACCTCTTAGGAAATTTGCTAGTGAGATCTTCCAACTTTTCCATTCCACACTTGGAACAATGGATACACATAGGATTGGAGACTAAAGATTACTACTCTAAGTTTATATTTTCTTTTTGATTATTAAGAATAAAGCTAGAATTCAAACCTTTTTATATGTATCGAATCATCTAGTTTTTTTCCATCATATGTATTTTGGCTATTTTTAGGATGGGTTGGATTACAATTTAAGGATGCCATATGGATATTTCCTTTAACTTCATTTAAAACTCTTATATATATGATAATATATATGTATTTAGTCTTTTTACATTTCATATTTTCTAAATACATATGTATTCATGAGGTCACATTACTTACTCTACGTTTTTGTCAATAAGATCTATTTTAAATATTAGACCTTTATTTCTTGCTTTTAGATTAACAAATAAAATTTTTTAAAATTTTCTATCTAATTTCACTATATTTCTTTGAGTCTCAATATTTCACACAATTAGATGAAACAAAAATGTTTTAAAATAAAAAAAATGGATATTCAATGCATGTTTTATATATTAGAATTTGACACATTGCACCTATCTTGGTTAAGGATAGACCTTTGACTTTATTTAAAGGATTCCTTACCGAGCTACTTATCTCAATCAAGGATGCGGCCACTACTTAGATTAAAAGTTTTCATACCAAGATACTCATCTTGATCAAGCATGTGCTTAGATTTCAATAAGGTTTCACTATTTAGATGGCCAATTCGATTAAGGATGGGCTTTTGATTTTAGTAAAGGGTTTCACAACCGAAATACATATCTTGAATGAAGAGAAAGATTTCAATTTTGATTGAATTCTTCAAAAATAAAACAAAAATTTTAACAACAAGAAAGAAAACCCCTTGAATTAAAATATTAACCAAAATATTCATTATATGGGGTCTAAAAGACCAATATTACAAAACAAAGAACATAAATCCAAAAAGAAAGACAGTCCTAATACAAAGCGTTAATCTAAAATAGGAGAAGTATGTTGATCATCTTCCTCTTCCTCTTCGATGGTGGTGAAGTAGCACTAACAATAACTATTGGAGTAGATGAAACCACAAATACTCAAGATCGTAATCTGAAGCATTAGTGCAAAGAGTCACTCATGGAATCTTGGCCAAATTAACCAAATGACCATTATACACATCCTTGTTTATGTCAAACTCTATATTGTCAGCTTGACTAATAGCCTTTTCAAAATTTATCATCTATTGCTCAAGATTACTGGATTTCGCCCTTGCTACCAATGCTTTGACAACTTCCTTAGTAGACTCTTTGACATCTTGGGCCTTAGCAATCTTGCTCAAATCCCCGTTGAGCTTTCTGACCTCTATTGATAGAGCATGAGCAAACTTTTTGACCTTTTTATCCTTTCAAATCCAACTTTGTTCCTTGCTCTCCATCAACTTTAGTTTGTCCTTCAACATTTTCATCTTGAAAATTAACTTATCATTGACTTATAGGGTACTTGAAAGATTGATGGTGGAATTGACTAGTTCTTTTTGTAACTTTTTTATGTCAGCCCAAACACAATTTTGGTTTGACTTTTAGCATTGTTTCCTTTGTAGCTATCAACAAACCAACTTCATTTATGATCTCTAGAACATTGAAGTCAAGATCAAAGAAAGGATTACCCAAAAAAATTTGAACTATAGAGCTAGAAGAACCAACACGAAAATCAGTTGTTGTTTTCTTTAGCCTCTTAGAGTGAGGATTTTTGCTATCCTTGACAATTTAAACCTGCTTGTGACTTTTGTTCTTGTGTTTATGTTTCATCTTTTTGGCCACTATTGGGGGAAATAGCATGGGTCTAATGTCAATAGTCTTAGTAGCACGATCTTGATCCAACATGACTTGTTATTTTTTTCTAAAGGTTCTCTAATTCAAAGGGATTATCAAGGTTTTCCATAATACTTGCAAAAGCTAAGAATGAATGTTAAAATATTATAAGGAAAATCTATTATATATAATTAAGGATCGAGAACTAATAACCCTCTAAGTCTACATGTAGATGGGGAGAAAAAAAATAAAGGAACAACTTTTCACTATAGAAAAATACTTCTTGAGGAAGGCCCTTGTGCATTGATTCTAGGTAGTGATATTGTTCTCAGGCAATTAACACGACTAATCTTAGGCTTTCCCACTCAAGAAGAATGGAAAAACTGCTAGTCCGACATAGTCTATAGGCACTCAAGGAATATTGATAGTCTTTTCCAATGTCAAGAACCTCTTGTGCTATGGGGTCTTTTGAGGCCATCCTGTGGAATTGATTGCTCTTAATCATCTATAAGAAACTATGTCTCAATTCAAAGTTCACCCTTGCCTCCAAAGTTTGTAACAAGATATTGTTTGTTGTTCATAATTGTGAAGTAAGGTATTCTAACAACATCTATTCCACCTAGTTGTTGACAATTCCATCACCTCCATTTCCTTCTTCAACCATGCCCCTCCTTCTTTTCTTTACGCTATTTTTGCAAGAAAATGCTTCTATCTCAAGAATGTGTAAGAGTTCTGGCTTAAGGGACCCAATTTGAATACATTAAAAACAAAAGAATAAGGAATACAAGTAATTTATAGAAATATCTAAAATAATTAAAACTTCAATTAAAGATAAAAAGCAAGATAATTAAATAAAATAAATTAAAAGAAATAAAATGAAAAGAAGGGCAAGTGTACCCTACATGATAGTTACAATGCAAAGAAGGATTTGTAACTAACGTAGACTTTCATCTCACCGTAACGTGCCTAATTAGGGATTCTACTCAGTCTAGGGCCCTTTGTAACCTCCAATACTACTATCTCCTAGAGGACTTACATAAGCATGTCAATAATAGTCAAAGTTTGTAAATCTTAGATTGACGATCGGGGGAGTACATATCCTGCCTAGTACTAGGTCCAAGATACTCTCAACCGAATCTTGGTAATGCTATGCTTTGTCGGGGATGCCAAACCAGTTCTGTAACACCCTCTTCACTTTGAGTGATTCACAACTTGACACCTTATCTACTCCCAAGGTCTCACTAGAGCCTGCGTACATTCCTCAAGTACCTTCTGTGGTCAATCTTTGCATTCTCCATTCTTATTTCTCACTCGTTAGGATTTTTCAACCCAATCTACCTTCCTTATTTCATTTGTCAACTCTATCTTGGTACTGATGAGATGTTCAAATATCTATGGATAACATCCATCTTTCATCTTTACATTATAATCATTCTATAATTGTCATCATTATTTGAGCATGTTTTCGTTCATCTTCTATCCTAGGATTATTTCTATCATTTATTGTCTTACATGGACAATTATCATGAATATATAACCTCTATCAACAGTAGAGGTAGTAGATCATATTTCTACCAACAATTCAACACATATACATCATAGGAAATTTAAACCACAATCAATGGTCACAATAATCAAACAATATATCATAAAATTAGACAGGCAAAATGGTAATTTTATACTTCTTCGTTCAAAATTTATTTCTATTTAGATATTTTTTTTAAAAGGGCATATCAAAAAGGTATTAAATCTTTGTTTAAATTGATTTGGAAAATTTTTCTACAAAAAGGGGGTATTTTAGTAATTTTTCTCTTAAGAGGGGTATTTTGGTCATTTCATAAAATTTATTCTTTCAGGATTCCTTATCACATTTCTTATCATTATAACGTCATAAAAATTGTTAGGAAATACATAGACTATCTTTTCTTGAATTTAGAATGACTAAAATAATGATAATTTCTTAATTTATAACAAGGGTATTTTGGTCATTTTGAGGTACAAATATATTTTCTAAGGATTTTCAAATTCTAAGAATGATATAATTAGTCTAGGTTCACAAATGAAAAGTTATATAAAAATTTCCCCTAATTTTTATTAATAAAATAGTCAAAATTTCAAATTTTCATACAAGGGGTATTTTGGTAATTTAAAAAAATTGAATTTATATCTTATAAATTTTCAACATATACTGTTTGAATACTTCTTACCAAAGTGAAATTGACTTCTTAATTTTTTTTCAAGTTATAAATAAGTGAAATAGCAAAATTTTCAGATTTTTGACAAGGGTATTTGGGTAAATTTTATCCTAAGAGCAAAATGGTCATTTTGACCGTTGTCTTCTTCTTCCCTTCTCTGCCTACTAGTTTTGGTTTGAAATTCGTTCAAATTTCTCAATTCTTCCCTCTTTGCCTTGTGGTATGAGGTTATATCAATTTTTTATTTGTTCTCCATGGAATTTTGTAGTTTTCTAACTTAGATTCATACAAAGTTACTCTATCTTTGATTTAAAAACAGAAACGAAACCAAGCTTCGTACTAACATTCCATCTTTGATTTTCATTTTAATAAATTATTCACCTAGAATGATTTGCACAACTTGACTCAAACATATTCTACTCATAATTTGACCAAATATAGGCGAATAAAGAATATCAAATTTCTAAATTCTCAAAAATTGAACTTTTTAACTCAGATTCATTTTTGGAGAATCATTGAGTTTTAGAGTATCAAACTTTATAGAAACCAAATTTACATAATCTATAATGAATCTAGCAACAAAATTCGAAGGAAAAATAACTCCTCCTCCTTGAATTTTGAATTTTTTGGTGAGTTTGAAAACTTCTCCAGCGGAGCTTCGGCAACGAGGCAAAATCGTGATTCCTTTTATGTTTCCTCAAATTTTTTCAACAGAATCATAGCATGAATAATTTTGAAGGTAATTGAATTGAAATGAAGCAAAGAGGGTGAGGATTCGAGGAGAATTTTGAAGAGGAATTTCACGAGGTTGATCCTTTGAAAACTCGATTCCTCGATCACTTATATAGCATTTTCAGCCGCCTATTTTCATTTATTTTATTCACAAGTTGTGGACAAAGGAGGCGGCGTTGTAGGTGTAAGGTACAGAGGGTTTGAGAGGGAAGAAAAAGGATGGTGGTGTTGCGTCTCGAGGAAGAAGTAGGTGACGAAACTACTTTAATGACGGTAAGCATTTGAAGGAAGGCTTATGTATCATTAATTTGTAAAAATAAACAACGATGGGCCTAGCGGTCAAACGACAACCCTTGCATTGTAAACTTACCTTCGACCCTGCTTTCCTACCTACGAATCCCTCTGACATCCCTTGATGGGTAGCTCAGTTGGTTGGAGGCACGTTTTCTCTTCTCTCCCTACAAGGCCTAGGTTCGAATCCTAGTCCGCCCTTTTTCAATTTTCGTTTCTTTTTCTTCTTTTTATTTTTCTTTTCCTTTTTTCTTTTTAATTTTTAACAATTGTATATTTTTTATTTCTAAATTTTTCCAAAAATCCTATAAACTAATACATATTTTTATTTTGCTAATTTTATATTTCTCTTCACCA
>JAMLFT010011392.1:0-11131 GCA_026544285.1 Pachyrhizus erosus
TAAATTAAATTATTTTAAAAGAAAAGAGATTATATACTATTTTATATTATTATTTAATTACAAAATTTATTAATTTTATTATAATTACTTAAAAAATATATAAAAAATAATTTATAATTATATGATAATATAAAATTATTTTATATTGTGAATGTATCACTATTAAATTCTTATTTTACTTTGGTTATACATTAGGATAGAATAAAACAATGGGGACTATTGTAATTTTAAATTTTAGTTTATCTAATAAATATATAAATATTAAATTAAATTTTATATAAATATTAATAATTATTTTTTTAAAATAATTGTTTTAAAAATATAATAAAAATATATTTATACAGAAGATTAATTCATAATATTTTTTAAAAGATCTAATATTATAAATGTTAATTTTCATTTATATATGTCACCAATAGCCTCTGAGAATTTATAGTAAAAATTGTTATATACATTAATCATAAATTTGTATAAAATGGTCTTGTTAATTATGTTATAAAAAATTTATTAAATTAAAATAAATTGTTATTTATGAGTTTTTACAACAATACTAGTTAATAATAATTGAGAAAAAGAAATGTTTTTAAGATTATTAAATAGTGAGAAAAATAATTTTATATCGTGACAATAACTATTGTTGTAAAAGCCAATTTTGACACATATTTAGTGTAATTTAATAGTTGATTTATTTTTTTATAAATTAACTCATACACTTGAAGATAGAAACATGTTAAAACTCAAAAAATAATGATAAGAACAAAGATTAGAGAAAAAAAATAAAGAATATAAAAAATAATATGATAAGAAAGATAAAATATTTATTTATGTGTCTCAAAGTTTAAATTGATAATCACTTATATAGTGTTGGTAAATTTATTCCATCTGTAAAGGTTAGTAATTAATTTCTAAATAATTATAATTAAATTAATATAAAGTGAAAACTAATAAAATTATTTTATTGTAAATCCAATCATTTATAACCTTTGAAATAATAAAAACAGATTATAAAGGAAAAGAATATTAAACCATTTTATATAAATATATTAAGGAGAGAAATGTAATTATTTTTACAAGAAAAATTATAAAAAATAAAGTATTAGTTTTAAAAGACGAAAAACTGTCATTATTTTTACAATGAATATTATAAAAGAAAATAAAATATTTTATCAAAAATATAAAAAATAAATAAATGTTAAATATTGTTATCTTCGTAGCTAAACTCTTAAATATAATTATGTTAATTATACTAATACTAAATATAATATATATTAAAAAAATTAAAATTACAACAAAGTTAGGGGGCAAGGCCCTGGAATCGCCTTAATAGTTCCGTCCTTGCGTATATTTAATTATTGTAATAATCGATTACAATTAGATAATTTTATTTGAATAAGTTTATTAATAAGTAATTTTTAGATAATTGATTTTGTTTGGATATAAAAAACATTTTTTTACATACACAGTAAATTCTGAAATGGGATATGAAGTTGTTGGAAAAAGAAGAAGAAGAAAGGAAAAATAAGCTATTGAAAATTTTGAGGATGAAGATTTTTGGGAAAAAATTGTTGAGAAATAATCATAAATTTCAAATTGTTAGATGTAAGAAAATAAGTAATTTTTTAAAAACTCTTTTTACAATTTTCAGCTGATGTCTAAACACATCGATTACATTTCATACAACTGTTTTTTCTTCTAAGAACTGAAATTTAATAATTCCATTTATCCCAAACTCACTCTATTATCATACACTCACACATATATACGAAATCTCGCATGTGTAAAGATGCATTTCATTTAAGCTATTTCTTTAACCTAACACGTTCTGTTTTCTATACCTAAACGATTCTTCATGCGGCTGTGTATTTTAGTGGCTGATTTTAATAATTAATTTATTTACTAATTTTAACAATTGAAAAATCACTTACTAAGTTGGTTTCTAAATAATGAATTGCTACTCAAAGATAAATGATTAGGATTTACTTAAAGGATCTAAGATAAAGAAAACAAGTATGGATTATGTACATTCAATAAAATCTATATACAAATTATTAAAAAGTGTTTTAACAAAAATAAGTATAAATTAATTTTTAAGCCAACTTACTAGACTAGATACACATGTCTATCTGAAAAACAAAACATAGACCGTGAATGTTCTTTCACATTTAAATCAGTTCAATAGTTCACATATTACTATTAGGGGTCATAAAGAGTGTATTAAAAAAACAGGTCGAGGGGGTGGGATAAATGTTACACTCTTCTAATCCAATTGTTATATTACTATTGGGTTTCAAAAGTTGGGATTTAAAAAATGTGTTTTGCAAAAGATCAAAGAGGAAAAATATATAATGCCCAACATGCCATTGGGCTTCATGGACCTCCAAGCCTAGTCAACATTGGGCTGGTGCTTCTGCACCCCATATCTTCTTAAAACACTCTTAAATTTGTTCTCCTGCACCCCTTTCCCCCTCGATGGTTGACGTTTGGTGCAATGCCAATATTTTTCTACTACTATCTCATGGCCATTAAGCATGTACTTTTTAATTACTAAAGTTTTGGGCTTCACATATTACATATAACCACATAAATTTATTTAGTTGTAATTATTTATGGATTTAAATACGTTGGACATAGTTTAATATTCCTTTGGCAGTAATTTTTACTAAAAAAAATACTTATCATTTATTTATTTGTTTATTTAATTATCTTACTTTTATTTTTCATGATATCGTTTATTATATCTATTATTTGGTTTCTCATTTCTTTATCTTTCTTCTTTTGGTTTGAATCCACCCTAAAATGGGTTGTACCAAAATGAATATCCTTATATTAAAACTAAAGAAATAGTAATCATAGCCAAAATAAGTTTTGATTGTATGGTACAAAAGATGGTCGAAATTCATTGTCTGCTGTCTCCATATGTAATTGATTATTTTCAATGATATAAAGACGGTCTGGAAGGTATCGAACATCATCGTCCGAATTCCAGATTCAGTACAGCCAATTGCATCAATCAGTTAGCGTCACGCTTCCTGTATGTATATTGTCAACTTGCATCGTATGAATCGCAAGTTGCATCACTTTTCTGTGTTTTCTGGGAAAAACAAAAGTAATAATATACCACAATTCACACGCTTAGACTAACTACTTTACAAAGAGCCATGATTTTTTTAAGGGCAAAATGTTAATTTAATATTTTAAACTGTAATTCATTATTATTAATCCTAAAATATTGAAATTTCAACATGATTTCTGAAAACATAATTTATTTATCAAATTAATTTTTTCATTAAAAAAAGTTTCATTAAAATCTGTCTACGTGATAAATTATTTATTTTTGTGACAATTATCAATACATATATGTTTGATATATGATAATTTAACGTGTACATGAGAGTTGATAATAAGGTGTGAATGTTAAGTTGAGTTTTAGATAATGTTTCTTAACTCATTTTAAATAAATTTAATTGAGTTGGGTTAAGTTAGATTTTTTTAAAATTTTTTTAACTCAATTCAACCCAATTAAATTTAACTAGATTCGGTTGAGTTGAGTTATCAAGTTGAATCATTAAAAAAAATTCAACTCTCTAACTCTAAAAAAAATTAAAAAATATCTTAAACTCAAAATTAATATGAGATATTTTTAAATATATGATCATACAAGAATGACTTAATGAGAGATATGAAAGTCTATTTAGATTTAGGATTTTCAATATTAATAGAAAAATTTATATTTTTTTTATAAATTTAATGTATATTTAAGTTGAGTTAGGTTTGGTTGGGTCTAAATTTTAAACCTATGATTTAATCTAATTCAATGACCCAACTCCATCCATAAAAAATGAGTTAGGTTGGACGAAATTAAAGATTGGGCACAACTTACTTATACTCCTAACTAATAGTATATAAATGAATGAAAAGTGATGATATAGTTATAATTATTTTAATTTCTAATTAAACTGTCACATGTACACCATTAACTATCACATATGCATCAAATTGTCATATGTCATTCACCTAGGTATTGTGAACTATCACGTTAATAAATATTGTACCATGTAGATACAAATATTAACTTTAACTAAAATATTTTAACAAAAAAATTAAATTAACAAATAAATCATATTTTCATATACTTTTTTTTTAAATTTTAATACTTTCATGAACTAAAATGAAAATGAATTAAGGTTTTGAATACAAAAGTGAGAATTCACTTTTTTTTTTACACTATGTTTTCCAAACACATAATAATCACTTATATATTTTTTTATATATATTTCACTTTCTATAGATAATATATTTTATATATCTATATTTTTTTATTTTATTTTTTCTCTTTAGTGTCAATTTAACTAGTATTTTGGAGATCCCAATGTAACTTTTATTTAACAAAATTAAGGTTTGGATGGAATATTCCTGTCAACCAATTTCATATAAATATGTCTTAAAATTATGACTTCAATTATAAATAGACTTCAAAACAATACTGTAAAAAATTACACTTATTTCGTACACTTAACAGACATTAAATGATTGCACTTGTATTAATTAAATATTCAACCCTAGATTCTTATTTGTGTTTGATTATAATTTTATTTTAATTTTAATGATTATTTACAATAGTATTAGAGAACATAAAAAAAAGACAATAGTATTAGAGAATTATGCCATTGGGTCGATTTTTGTTAATCTAATATTATAATTTTATTTCAAATTTCGGTTTTAATATCAATTTCGTTTCTATGAAACCTACTTTTTCTATTTGGCTCCTAAGTAAACGTTTTTTTTGTTAACGAGATATTTTCCAAAGTAAAAAAGTCTTTATGTCCCTTATCATGAATTACCGTAACCATATATCAAGCAAAGCCATACCTTTGTCCTTCCCTTGTACAATTCCTTGTATCTCCATATCAATTATCCATCTCTGTAGAACATGTCAAACCTAGAATGTAACTCCTTTACAATTTTGTGCGTGTGTAAGAACCAAATAAAGATGAATTTCGAACAAACCTTAATTTTAACTTGAATCTTATTTACTATTCTAAAAAAAAAAATTGAAGGTTTAAATATTTTTTATTCTTATAAAATAAAAGATTTTTAATTTTAGTCTTCTAAAAAATTTGTTTTGATTTTAGTCTTTAATTTTTTTTAGTTCTTACTTAGAAACTAAAATAAAAAATTTTAAATTTTTAAAAAATTAAAATAAAAAAATTAAAAGATTAAAATAAAGATTAAAAGATCATTTACAATTATTATAGGGATTATCATATTCATCTTATAATTGATCTCTATCATGTTAGACTTAGTGCACAAGAGGTTGAGTACTGTTATATTGTAGCCAAAGCCAATTAATATCCAGTCGACTAAACATTAACACAAATTAATTAATATAAAAGTTATAGGCATAAAATGGCAAGTCATTATATGTCATTGAGAATCTAATTTATTACATGCTAATCTGTTATAGAATAAGAGACCTTTAGAGAAAGTTGAAGGGGCAAAGAGGGGCACCAAATCTAACTATACCTATGTCTTCTATACTCAGGTGACCTACCAACATTATTCTTTGTGAGAACAACAATAATATTAGATAATTTAGAGCATTTGCATTGGTAAAATTAAAATTCTATCAAAGTGTCTATAAAGTGATAACCGCCCATTGTGTCTTGGATGAGTTTCACGAGAAGCTAAGTGGGATTTGCATACAAAGTATAAAAGATGAAGCACCGGCCGAAAACAGTGGCTTCAGTTAAGCCTAGAAACTTGTCAAATACAAAAATGTGGAATTAAACCGTTGTTGCTTTCTGGCTCTGCGGTTTGTTCGCAGGAATCACCGATGCATCATTTTACCTTTTGTCGAAAGCTTAAACAAAGGGTTTCAATTTCAACTCTTTGTTTCCTATGGCCTTTGTTTTATTCCCTCAATGCATGGAGGGAAGATAAAGATGCTCCTTCTAAGTCCCAACACGTGCACTCGCTTTTAACTATTTTGGTTGCTATGCAACACTCTTCCAACGATCACCCTATATGTGCGTTTCCTTAGCATGGTACATTGCCCATAATATTAGAATATAATTTCTATACTCATTAAACTTTATTGGATGGAAGATGGATACTAATTTAATATTCTCTAGTCCAATTTTTATGCTAAAAAAAATTAATAATACAATCTAATCTCACGGTACCCTGTCTTTCAGAATAATTAAACGTTTCCTTCTGTATAAAATACCATGGATAATTGAATCCCATTTTAATTTTCTCCTTTCTCTCTCTAGGGGGTTAGATATTTTGTTTGGATATTTGTGTAGAATTATTTAAGGATATATTTTTTAAGATACAGATTAATCAGACCTAAAGATACCTGTTAAAATAGTAAAAAGAGAAAATATTTTATCTTATGATTTTAAAATATATTTTATATGATTTTTAATAAATTTTTAACTAATATTTTAATACTCATTTTTTTTTAATCTGATAAGAAATATTCACTAACTTTTATCAATGATTACTGTTTAAAGAATTTGAATTCAATTCAAATTGCACTAACAAATAGTTGGCAATGATCTACGGTTGCATCATGAATTACGATACAATAGAGGTGGTTCTTGTCGTTTGACTGAACTCATGACATTGTATCTACCTAACACTGAAAAGTTCATTGTAGGATGCGTATTTCTAAATCACACGTTCAGTAAAATAAGCAAAATGAAACCATATCTGATGGGAATTTAATGAGCAATATTTGAGGAGATTCAACTAGAGGGCCAATTATTCGAATCAATAATAATTAATTAAAAGCATACGCATTTACGTCCTTCAGAACACCGACTCTAGAGAATCGAGATCAATATATTAGCAAGTTCGAGAAGATTGATAATTAACAAATGCTGAATGATCAAACGGACTAATTACTTAACAGGTTTAATATATAGTAATATAATATATGTAAATGGTACAGAGAGCATATGCGCATACCATGATATATCTTTGTTGTTGATTCATTTTTAATGAAAGAAGAAATAAAGAAATGAAGATGCTCGTGACCAATAGCACAGTCCTCGCTGTTAATTGGATCCAAGGTCATGTGCCCCGAGATGCACGCTGAGCAATCTCATCTGCATGCACCTTTTTAGTCAGTCCTCACTTACCTTCAAATCAATTTCCAGTGCCATCACACCAATATATTTCAGTATTCATATTGATCCTTTTGTTATACTTTTTCAGCCTTGAATATTATTTTTTCCAATGTCATGTGATATGTACTATAAGAGGCAGCTGTAGATCGTTTGCTTGTTTATGTAAAGTATATGATGATTTGCCAATTTTGATAGAATAATAATATACCTAAGTAGTTTCTTTTCCACTATAAAAATTAAAAATATTATACCTGAGGTAGTTTACGATCTATAGTAATTTATTTTAAGGTTTCCATCATTAAATTGTCCTTTTCTACTATCCCATCATGCATTAACTTAGTTTTAATGGACTAATATGATCATCTTTCAGAGAAGACCAGCTTTACAATTAGCCCAAAGGCTCTTTCTATTTGTACCCTTGACTTTAACTGGACAACTGCATTTGTGCAGCTAATGATTATTCATTGCTATGCCAGTAGGATTTTTTTAAATCATTCATATGTTTAAATAAAGGAGAAAAAAAATGTTAAAACTAGTCAATTTGTATGCGTTTTTATTACCATATATATGAAAGCCAAAACACACCAGCAATTGTATTTGTTATATCGAAAACTTTATTGGAAGATTACATTTAGCTCTTGATTTTTTATTTTTTTTCATCTGAAAAACATATTTATTATTGGAGTACAAGGGATATTCCAGCTCTACTCATACACTGGTTCCTAAACAGTTCTTCACTGCCTAATTCTTATAGAGATATTCCACACTTAATGGGGAAAATATATATTAATCTGACAAAAAAAGAGAATACCCTTACCTTGGATGTAATACTAGATCAATAAGATCCCAATCCTGTTAATGTCAACAGTTCCCTGCCTACTTCATTACAAAGTAACCAAATTGATTATCACACTTACAAATCAAGGCACCATTCTAATGCATTATATAAATAACAACCTCACAATTAAACGTGTTTTTTGAGTATAGTATTTAGATGAATGACCTCCTTCTCTCCTTTTCAAAATTAACAAAGGAATTATTCTATTTATTCAATTTCTTACCTATAATCAGGCTCCTATATGATGAATTAACCAAGAGTTAAAGTTCAGAGTTATATAGAATAACCAAGTCAAGCTTAAATTCTAGACTAGATTTTAAAAGCAAACCTGCATCCAATTCCAAAGAATAAAGATGTCCAGCAAATTTGTGACTTGTTTGACAGAAGATGCAATGTAATTGTTGCTGTCCCAAAATAATTTTCCTCTTTGCTCGGTTGATTTTTGCGTGGAGACTATCAAGCACAACTTGCCACAGAAACCATGAACTTGTGCAAAAACAACCAGAATTTTTCAAGAGAAGCAGCACAGACCTGATTCATTAGAACTCAAAAATTGACTTGTGGTGTTCTCTCCTCATTTCTCCAACTCCCATCTCCACAGCTTCAGGTTTTAAAGAAAAACAAATAATATGATTCAAAAATTATTTGACAAACCTTCCTCCCATTTAAAAATGCTCTTTCCATTGAACTGCCAACACAACCCTCCATAATTGTGATTCATCAATTTCTTCAACCGTTACATTATTCAACAACCCTTGATTACTTATTTATTTTGTTTTATTAAATTTAGTTTTGCTTTTCAATTGTATTTGATTGAATATAGAAAATATAATAAATTAAATCTTAACTTAAATACAAAATTTAATTAAAATAATTTGAAAATTTCAATTAAAAGTAGTTAGTCATTGAGAGTTAAAAGTATGAACTTGAGGATGTTAATAACGTTTTGCACTTAATTTCAACCGTGACCAACAACATTTTGTTATAAATTTAAAATTTAAAATAATTTGCATATATTATTGTCTATAAAATATTTTCTTAACATTGTAGATTTTATTATAATTTTCTGTCGGAATTCTATAAATTATTTATAAACACATAAAAGCTAATCTACTTATATTTAAACTAATTTATAAGTATAACGGGTGTTTGTCAATCTTATAAAATAGTTGAAACTTATTTTAATTCGATTAGTTTTTAAATATCACAAATTTGTAATTATAGTTGAAATTTTAAAATTTTAATCCATCGTCTTTCGAGTCTAGAGATGGATTTACATCATCAAATAAACCGGAAGGCAAGACAGATGGAAGAAGAAAATAAAAAATCGAGGCGGCTATTATATACTTTTATACATTTATAAAATTATTTTTTTGTCTATATATTATTAGACAAAGACAATGATTACATAAACGGGAGTATCCATGTTAGAAAGAATTTATGATCATGTGGGCATGCATTTTTGCCACTCAGATTGTTTCTTTTAGATTGATTCCTTGCTCGATAGAGTGGAATTAAAACTCAACTAATTTTAAAATGGAAACTAAAATGAGTTTAGCTTTGTTTTATTTCAGAGATATTATTAAAAAAAAAAATTGGACAAGATCTTCTATAGGCATTTTTATATGGCTACAAGAAGATGCTTTCGATAGAATCCAAAACCCTTGTAGTTTTACTGTGATTTAAAGTTCTTTGTTTAATTATTGTTTATTTTATCAACAAAAGAAGAAACATTAATTTACGCTAAAAATGAGTAAAATGTAGTTTGTAAAATTAATTAATTAATTTTAAATTAACAATGAATTTACTTTTACTTTCTCAGTTAAAAATTTGGATGAATTTTTAAAATGCAAGGAAAGAATATTAACAACAACTCATTTATTTGGATAATCCATACAAGATACTTATTATATGATAATGATTTCTTTTTATGTGAGAATGAGAATAATTAATTTTAATCCTTAAATTAAAATAGAAGATTTAGATTAAAAAATACACATATAAATTTATTTAAAATATAATAATTGTGACAACACGAATAATAATAATGGTAATAGTGATAAATAATAATGATATTGGTGATATGATGGTAATAACAATGAGAGTAATTATAATAATAATAATAATAGTGATATGAATTATGGTAACTGTAACGACAACAATAATAATAAATATGACAGTGCTTAAGTAAAACTTTAATTGGATGAGTATTTTATATCTTATTCTTATTTTTATGTGAGTAGATATTTTTAAGAATGTGTGTGCATGTATGTATCCGTGTGTATTTGTGTCTAATCTCTAGAGAAAAAGAAGCATGCAAATCGCGATGTGGAATAGTAAATAATATTTTTTTCAAGAAATAGCAACAAACGACCATTTTTTCCTTTTCTCTCTCTGTATAGGGTTTCTTAAGTGTATGTTTAAGTTATTGACTTATTGTTTTTTAGTATTAGAAAATCAAGAATGGTAAAAATTAGAAAAATAAAAAATAAAAATTAACATCAATTTATTTTCTTTTATCTCATGTGTGTATGTTTGTATTACAAATGTAGACTATTGGATCATATACGAAGAGTATAAATCCTCTACAATAAAATGGTACAATATTTGGTCACACCAAATTCATTCTTTATACTCATATTTATTCTAGTTCATTCATTATATTATTTTGTCTTTCTTAAATCTGTACAATTGACTTATAATTATGTTCTTTCAACTCTTGATTTCTTTTATAGATCATCTTTTGAAGAACTAAATTATATAAAATTATGTTACAAGTTATTATTTTTAATTGAATGTTGGAGCATATTTGTCATTAATTAACATGTAATAATTATTTTTTGAATTTAATTTTTATATTATAAAATTTGTTTATAATGTTGTATAAATTATAATATACAATAATGTTGATTTTTATAATTACTATTTTAAAAATTATATTTAAATGATTTCTAATTGATTGATAGGATAACAATATCTAAAAATTATGTTCTTTTTTATTTTTTATTTAATTAACCTTTCATTATTGTAGAGGAGAGAAAAATAAAAGAAGAAAGAAAATTAGAAATTTGAATTAAAAATAAAGGAAAGATTTTAAATTTATTTTTTAAAATTAATTTTTTCTAATTGTCTTCAAATTTTAAATTTTTATTTTAAAAAT
>JAMLFT010011393.1:0-11130 GCA_026544285.1 Pachyrhizus erosus
ATATTTGATTTTGAAACAGTCATTGAACGAATTGTAGGATGTAGTAAAATAAGAAAAAAAAATTTAATAAAAAAGATTTGTTTTTTTATATTTTTTAATAAAGTATTTATATGTAATGTCAATATATTTTTATATATTTTGCACAGTATATTAAAAATGTAGTTAATAATAAAACATTTATTGAATTATTTTAACACAATAAGCTTATATGTATTTTATTTTCAATTACATCTTCACTTAAAAAAGTTCATAATTTATATAGTTGGTTTTAATAAAAAAAATATACATATTATACTAAAAATATTATCCACAATAAATTATTCATAATAAAGTATAAACTAAGAAAATAATTATTTACACATAAAAAAAGCTATTAAAAAAAGAGATATTAATTTCAACTCATAAGCATGCATGCGTTGTTAATTATTTTATGCATGTGATTGAGAAATTATTAAATAATTTGAATCACATAATTTTTATTAATTTTTATAAAAATATATAATTAAATATTATTAATTTTTCTTATAAATTAAAATACATATGATATAGAAATTAATTAAAATTATGAATGAAATTGGATTTTTCTCTTTATACACAGCAAGTTTCATAAGTTGAACATGGCCAACATGGCTTTATACGTTATGAATACTTCTTTTTGTTTTATTTTGACTTAAATTTAATTTTGATTTGTATAGTATCGCATATGTATAATTTGGGTTCTTATAAAAATATATTAAATAAATTATATAAATATTTTTTGAGATTTTTAAAATTATATAAATACTACTTATTTTTTAATTATTACAATTACAACTAATCTTTTTAAGTATGTTAGTGTAATATATAAAAAACGCTAATGTAATATTTATAAATATAAAAAATGTTATTGTGACATTCAAGAGGTGTAATTATATATTTTTTAAAAATTAAGGAATGTCATTGTAAGAATAAAAAATAAAAAATATGTTAATGTAATTTTACAAAACTTTAAAAGTGTTTGTGTAATTTACTTAAATTTAATTGTATATTTAATTTTCAATATTTTTAAAATTGAATAATTTAATCCACCTTTAATTTGCCACCTAAAAATTAGATAAAAATTAGAAAATTAATAATATTAAAATTAAAAAATAAAATATACTTTAATACATTTTAAAAATTTCTTTCAAATGATTTTTAAATAATAATTATTTTTTTAATTTTTAAAACATATTAGAGCCAATTTTATTCTTTATTTTAATATTATTAATTTTTTACATGAATCAATTAGTTACATATATTATTAATCAACAGTTTTTTTATCTAATTTTAAATGACAGATTAATACTAAACTAAAATTGTTAATTTTTTTAAAAAAATTAAAGACTAAATGTGCAATTAAATTATATAGAAAGCAGACAAAAAGTAAATTTAAACCTTAGAAAAAAAAATCAAATTTGCAAACGTGAAAATTTATCATGTCATGCAAACATTTTTCTTTTCTGTATACAAATTTTGATAATTTTTCAATAGTATTCTTCAGTTAAACAGTGGAATTACTTATTTAGGTACGATGTTCTTAAAATTTATTTGGATTAAACTTCATATTAGATGCTTCAAAAAATAAACTTGGCGCCTGTGTACTACAAGATCATTTGCAAGGCACATTGCTTCTCAGCAAGATAACGAGTATGGCATGCGTTTGTAAATGGCAACTGAACATTTGTGTAGCAATTCTCAAATTAGTAATTCGTGTGTACTGTGTAATATGGCCATGACTGTACGTTACGACAGAAGATATTCAATTTTTTCACATAATTTTCGGTTCAATTTACAGTATTCTCCTCCTACACTATATTCGGGTCATTTGCATTGAGCAAATGAAATATTCACACAGTAGAATCATTTTAATTGACTCGTCAGATTTCTCACATGTAAGTTCCGTCATCATCATATTCTGTTGTGTCTTGCCTTCCTGAAATGATGTTCAACAAGCTCTTTGTGGCTCGGCCAACTGCTCTAGAAGTCTTTCTAGCAGCTCCAGCAACAGCAGGTTGCAACGAAATTATGGGCAAACTTGCCCTCTCTTGAATCATAGCTGTATTAAACCAAGCTATAATCAGATCAACTGTTAGGATGGGCCAAAGAAAGCCCAAAAGAAAGATGATTAAGTGGCTTAAGGATTTTATAGGATGGTCTTAGAATATTAAAATATCAATGTATTTATCTTTTAATATTAGTTTATTTTATTTCTCTTAAAATAATAGGATAGTGACACATATGGGATTATCATTCATTAGATTAGGTTTGTTATTTAATGTAGGTTGTTTTGTATTCAGATATGAAGGAAAAATATCTAAGTTTATGTTTTTATCTTCAGTAGCTTTTTCATGATAATTTTAGGTTATTTGTAATAGGAGCAGTGTTAGGCCCTCCCTACCACCAACATAGGAGAAAAACAGCATAGCTCTGATATCGCCCCCTGTATCAGTATCCATCCCTATTCAACAAATTCTCTAATACTGATCTCTTTTGCTTGATTAAATGAAATTGATTACTTCATAATTCAATGTTTTAGCTGTTAACTGGAATTCAAAGCTCTGTATATGAATGTTAAAAAAATGAATATTAGTGTGCGAAGATATTGATGATTGATTTGTGTGGGTGTGTGTTATTCAATTGCTAACACTTGGGTGAGTTCTTACAGAAATCATCACTTGAAAAATTAAACTCAACGTTTCAACCCACGAAAGGAAGAATTTAAAAGCATACATACATACGGTTTGCTGTTGTGCCATTGAACCAATCTGCCGGATTCCAGCTTCTGCTGCTTGCAAAGCTTGAGCTGACTTGTTGACTCCATCTGCTATTTCCTGGCTAATTGCCAAAAAAACAAGTGATGATATTTAGATCAAGATACACAACTCAGTTAAAGGCTGACTTTCAAAACCAACTCCTCCCAAGGGGAACACCGCAATCTCTTACAAAGTCTTTTTAAACACCATTTTTTATTATTAGATGAAATTTGTACAGAACCTACTTAATTGGGAGAGGGGGGGACTGTGTGGGTCTCACAAATTTCACCCAATAATAACGAGTACGTGAAAAAGTTTGTTAGCTAGCATTTCCTTTCCTCATAAAATTTTATAATGCTGTATCAGATTGAAAGGCTTATATCAGCACTTTTCACTTGCACACTAAAAACACTAGGTGAACAACCAGACACATCTTCCAATGATGGAATAGAAGGGTTAAAAGGATCCCTCCCAGACCAGCTAAACTCCAGAAGGGAAACCGATCATAAGAATTGTAAATCTTGCATGTAGAAATCAGGGAAACCACCTTCAAACCATCTTATAAATCTTCAGAAGGGAAAACCAATCATAAGAATTATAAATCTTGCATATAACAATCATTACATCCATGTCTTGCTGTTTCAAAGTAACTAGTTATGAAACAATCTTATAACATTGTTTAAATTACAGGCATAGTAACCCCTTAGTCCATACTTTATTATAATCTACAAGTCTTTTATGGCTAGAAATATGAAGTTCTTAGTATCAATAGATTGTCAAAACAAACTACACAGCAAGTCTATATACTCTTAAGAATGAGTTTTCAACACCCAGCAATCAATACCGAGTAGAAAACTAAAATAAGAGAGAAACCCTTTTAATGAATATATATATGTCTCTTCCTTGTCTGTTTTAAATATATTGTAAGATCGGATTGAGTACAGGTTGTTAGGATAGTATAGGACATTTGTACAAATAAGTAACACAAAACAAAACTACTGTGTACAGTTAATAATTAAAAAAATTACCAACATTCTAAAAGAATATACAGAAAGAAACAAGGCAAGAATGGATTCAAAAGCAAGGCTATCATTGTTACCTCAGATCACTTAGTTCTAATGTCAAATCACTTATTTCCATCCCCGAAAGCCTAATAGCAGCCATGGTACTAGGGAGCTCCTCTCGAGCTGTATCTGCCAGCTTTGAAAGGGATATTGCAGCATTTCTCATAGCCTAAGGAAGATATGGAAAAGTATATATGAGTATTTAGAGTCTGTTTAGGCTTAACAATGACATATGGTAGTATGTCTAGACCTGAAAACATTTGGAGAAAGAAAATGAAAACAATACAAAGAAATTTAAAAGTTGTTGCAGTCTTGCAGAAAGATGTGTTCGAGGCATAGCCAAGACAAATTCCTATTCAATCAAACATAAGATGAAGATCTTACACCAAAAATAAATAAGAAAAAGAAAAACCAAAGAAAAATTTACACTATGTATAGGACATTTGTAGTTTTGCATGTTGAAAAATTCATCAGTTGGAACTAAG
The DNA here is from genome assembly GCA_026544285.1 of Pachyrhizus erosus. NCBI lineage: Eukaryota > Viridiplantae > Streptophyta > Magnoliopsida > Fabales > Fabaceae > Pachyrhizus > Pachyrhizus erosus. Next base: position 4,324 of record JAMLFT010011393.1, read on the forward strand.
GTCGCATAAAAGGGGTATCTAAATTGTGATATGATTGAGCCTAGCATTCTTTGCAGTCAAAGAGATCTCGTATGCAGATTCCAAATCTTTTTTGGTGTTTAACTTACTGACCAAACAGCTAACGATGCCTCCTTGGCTAACCTATTTAATATCCAAAGTTCCCTCTAAGAAAGCTAATCCTTTGTTTGGAAAGCTTTACTAAATAGGATTAAAGACAAATAAATAACTTACTACAAGAAAGCATGCTTTACATTGCTCTCTCTCCAATCATGTGTTCAACTTGAATGCTAGAATGGATACTGATTAAGGATGAATGCATATTTAAAGTATACTCTTCAATGAAATCCCAATATCAATGAGCTCTCCAGAACTATCCGACACAGAAGCTTACATATGCATATTTAAATGTGAGCATTGCGATAAACAACTTACAAATAGGGTTGGAACAGCAGCAAAAACAAAGCTAGTGAATGCCACTGAGGTCTGCAGAAACGATGATGAAAACATCTTGAGAGAACGAGGATTTTAATTCAAATCGAAAGGAGAAAAATAAAAGGGAACTGTTAACTAAAAAGATTTGGAACGTGAGTTTTGGTTTATGTAACAGTCAGATTAACGATTTCTTTTATAAAAAAGATTGCCAATGAGGATAATCTGAAATATTTGCCGCAAAATGGAAAAAAGGATCATACCGTACAGGCGATGAATGCGAGGAGAAAGAAAGCTTGGTCAGTGAAGCTAAGCTTGGGGACGGGTGAAAGAAAGGAAGGGATTTTGGGGGTTGTGAGTTGGGTATGAAAGGTATCATTTGGAAGAATGGTTTGGTCTGAAGGGTTGGATCCATTGGGTGAGGAGCAATACAGAACCAAGGGAGATGACTTGGAAGAGATGAAAAGAAAATTATCGAAATGGGGTTGTCTCAGTCTCAGCAGAAGATTGAAAGTTTTGGTTGTGGTGGAAGAAGAGTGTGGGAAGTTGCGGAATAATGGAGAAGAAGCATGCGTCATAGCCAGAAGAGAATTCATGGTCATTGATTTGGGGCAGGCAAGGGAAGGAAATGTACCTGCTTTTGCTTTTGCTTCTACACTGCTACACAACACAATCCACTCAACCAATATATTTTTCTCTTAAATTTGTTTTTATTTTTTTATAAAATTACCGAGTTTTGATTTTAGTTTTTATAAAAAAAATTATTTTTATTACTTAAAAATAAAAATCTTATTTTTTATTCATACTAATACGTAACACTGGTTAACTATTTATATGTTTAGAAAAAATTAAATAATCATTCTAAATATTTTAAAAAAATTATAAATCATTAAAATAAATATCATTTATTTATCTTATGAATTATCTTATGTAGAGAACAATCTATTTAGTAGGAGAATCAATATTTTTTTATGTAAAAATTCTTTAGGTCAACGATTACCATGTATCATGAATTAGATTAGTTTCTAACCTATTAGATTGGATGATATTCATAATCTATTACTTAGAAAAAAAAAATAGAAAAGAGATCAAGTTACTCTAAGAATAATTTTAAAAGAATTGATCGTTCTAATTATTAATTTTTTTAAAATTTAATAATTAAAATTAATTACTTCTAACAACTATTAAATTTTAAAAAAAGAATGAAAAAAATAATATTATCAGAATTACTCTTAAAATAACTTAATTTTTTTCATAAAATTTGTGTCCCACGTTGTGTGTTTAGTTTTTCATCTATCACAAAAGTCAATACTTTCAATTCAAATATGCATATTAAGATGTAAAAATGAAAACACTCTTGAAGATTATCCAGAGACTAAACATTGTTCATTCATTTCATCCAATCGAATCATCCATGTTCAAGTACTTATTTTGTTTTTATTTTAGATAAAATATATTTGTAATCCTCATATTTTCATAAATTATTGTTTACAGACCTTAAATTTTCACATTAAATATTTTAGTTATTAAACTTTTAGAAAATACATGTTTTTAATTCCTTATTACACCTATTTTGTAAACTATTTGAAAGTAAAGAAAAATTAAAAATACATATTTAGTTAAAATTTAAGAAGTAAAATATTCAATATAAAAATATAAAGACTAAAAATAAATAAATAAAAATATAAGAACTAAAAACATATTTTATACTTTTTTATTTCTTTACATAAACGAAACAACTTTTTATCTTACAAATATAAATGACATTAATTTTGCTCATTATTATCATAATTAAAGGCAATGGTGCAGTGGTTAAAAATAATAAATAAAAACATTTTTATTGAAGATGACGATATGAATATATTAATGACATGAAATATTATATTATTCAATAAAAAATTCTAACTTTATCTCTTGTAATCCTTCCTTCACAATGATTTGCAAAAACGATAGGTAGGTTTCAGATTTGATGAATAGAAGGTGTTGAGTAACCGAGATGCTGGTGCATTTCAGGTGGGGCTGGTAACAACCTCAGGAGGCAGGAGGAAAAAATCATAAGTATAATTTTTGTTTGAGTACATAAGAAAAGAGAATCACATGTTAAGAATTTAGTAGAGTTCACAAAATTCGTTCCTTCATCTACAACTTCAAAAAATTTAAAAGCTGGGTCAGATTGCAAAAACAGCTATTATCGTAGATAAGAAAGGAGAATATGCATACAAAAATTGAAAACCAAAAGGAGCACATTCTCTGCCAATATTTTCAAATTAATTATGACAATTGCAGGTGTTATCCTTATCATTCAGTACAAGTCCAATGATTCAAGGACCCTGCGAGCCTGGATCTGGAGAGCTGTTAGTCTCTGCTCTGGATCTAATGTTGAGCCGAACTGACTGGCTGCCCATATCAAGGAAGCTGATTTCTCCCCTAGAAGACGCCTTGTATCATCATGTATAGTTGCCAAAGGAGGCGTATCTCTTCCATTGACATGTCCAATGAGCAGCAGCAAAAACTCTCCACATTTTAACCTAAGATACATGTCCTTTATTATTATAATTGAGTTACCTCAAGACAGCGAGCCGCCACATGACAAACAAAATGCTTGAAATGAAAAAAAAAAAAAATTCATCTTGTTTTCATGACAAAAATATGGCACAACAAGCTTAAAAACCTCAAGGTTTTCAAATTTTCAATCCATTCCAAACTCAAACTAAGCAATTGAAAGAGAAGAAAAAGACTTCTAATTTGAAGTGGGATAACATCTTTGTATGACATTCTTGATTCTTGATTCCTTGCATATCTTTAACACTCCAGATGCCTGCACTTGGACTTGAGGTCCTTCAGGGTTTTTTCATCAGTGAATGAGTTTCTCAATTTCTTATTGGCAACCTTTCTCCCTAAGTTTCAATTGATTTGAAATTTTAGGCTATAGCTTTTATCTGGACTGCTATACTTAATATGTAAACAATAATGACTTATTACATGTGAGGAGAATTCACAAGACCCTTTGCATGGCATTTCTGTAGGTGCCATAAATGCACTGTAACCAATAGTCATCTCTTCTCCATTGTGAGATAGCTTGGCAGTTTCAAGAAACATGCTATTTGTCCGCCTGATTTGAAAGTATACTTTGTTACCTAATATTTTAATAAGGTGATCTGGAGTTGTACTCTTTTGACAAGGTTTAGGCATTTCAATGGAGCTAAGGCCAGAATTTTTACTTAACGGTTTGTCCCTTCATCTCTTATGTGACATGCTTGTTTTCTTTTCTAACTGCAGAACTGCTCTATTTCAGCAATATTTGGCATGTTATCATCACTCACATATTCTTTACATTTCAGAGAAAAAAAAAACTAGCTAAATTAAAATTTGCAATGCTTTCTTCTAATACCATATAACAAGTCTCTTCTACATAAATGCCTTGAAGAAACAAGAAGGTAAGCTAATACGATTATACAGGAACAGCAAAACACGACCTACAAGAATAGAGCACCTATAGACTAATAATCTACAGAAGAGAGCCAAAGATCCGTATCTGACAAGTATAAGAGCATTGAAGTGATCGAGGTTGACTGTAAAAAGAAGTAGTACCTGAGATTTTCATCCACTTGTTTGTCCCTTAGAAGGTCAGCAACTTCCATAATACCATTACATTTCTCAAAATCCTGATAAATAATGATCAAAAGTTAGAAATGTGAAAAAAAGAAGAACTGACAAAGAAGATGTTCTTTAGCAGCGAACCTTAGAAAAACTCTCTGCTAAGCATCAAAGAGGAACATGAATTGGTAAATCATATCAGCTAAAACCCAAGACCCTCAGATATCTAAAATTTCTTTTAACAAAAAAGAACAAACGAGAAAAAGATGGAGCAAACTCTTGGCAGCAAAACTCTTTTCCTTTTATTGACAACGACAAATGACAAATTATTTTGCAACATTTACTCGCTAAAAAACTAGGGATGGCCACAGATCCAAATCTATCCAATAACCTCATGAATCCAAATCAATCCAAACTGAAAAATTCGGATTGGTTCAGATCGGATTAAAAAAAATGCAGATTTTGATTTTGAGGACCCAAACTGATCCAATCCACCTAATTACAAAATATTGTTTTTTTTTATATTTTTATTAACCTTTAGAGTTTAGGGCTTTAGCCTTTTAGGCTTTAATCTGGCCCATTTAATTTTTCCCATCCTTCACAGTCACATACTCAGTTCAGATTTCACAGTCAATTTCCTAATTTATTTAAATTTTTCAATTTTTTATTTTCATTATTTTAATAATAAATCTGATAGTCCAATTTGAATCAATCTTATCATAGATAAGAAAAATCCAATTCAATCCGAACCAAACCAGTTAAAATTGATCGGTTTAGATCAAAACATGCCACAAATATAATCCAAACCAACACATGTCCACCCCTATAAGAAACAAAAATAGAAGCAATAAACTCAAGTCTTAAAGCATAAATGGAAGATAAATGAAACTAGATGTCAAAACTAGAATGATAGAAAAGTGAAACACATTTGCAAATGATATAAAGGCAAGAGTCAGGGTACCATTTGATTGGATGATGAATCCACCATCAAAGAGATTAGAGCATCTAAGCATGCACCTTGCTCAAGTACTCCACGAGAGGATAATATATTCATTAAAACCTGCAACGGCAGCGGCAATGTTTACATACACAACTCAGTATCTGACAGTCTATTTCTTTTCAGGTTAGAGATATTGGTAGCGGGATGGGGGATCACCTTATGCATGCATGCTATTTATATGCCACTATTTGTTGCATATGATTACAGTGCAATGCACAAATCAAAGGATAAACTCTATTTGTTTGCCTTTCTATTAGATATAAACAAGAGTTGTTTCATTATTTGGCTTCCAATTCCACTCATGGTATTAGGGGGTGGTATCCTTGTTAATTGTGAAAAAGCAATTGGTTGGGTTTATTGTTCTTTTATGTTTAAATTAAATGAGGGCTACAGCACAAAGAAGGAATTACAATATTTGCCACAATGGATAAGTGTTTCTCCCATTAAGACAAAGAAACACAAAAGAAAAAGAAAAACATGGTGTCAATAGTAACTGTAGCTTATGTTTATGTTATGTGCTGATGTAAGAACTAATCAGCACAAGACCGTCCATAAGCAAGAGAGATTAATGTATCAATTTGGTTGTTCTCCTTTAGATTTCCTTGAGGCAAATATCAAATCTGCCATCTTTGTATTCAGCCTTTCTTTCTTTTCAATAAATAAGAGAACCAAAAATGCTCAAGTATAAAACAATAAATCATATATGGTAAAGTCGCTTATGATCATAATCAATCTTCATCCATAGCCATGGAAATATCTAAAAAAATGAAGGTCACCTGAATGGCATTGTGTTGATGGGCGAGAGCCGTACTCTGAGGGTGAAGCAAACAACAACCTTCTAAGACTCTAAGAGCGAGAGCAATTTCAGCATCAGTGGATGGACTAGTCAACTTCATTGGTTCCACCCCAAATATATGAGTCAAATCTCCCACTCTATTCTCGCTGTAATGATCCTCATTCTCTTTGAGCGAGTGCTGAAACAGAACCGGAACCACTGCAAAGAAAACAGCACCGAATAACAAAGATTGAACAAAAAAAAGAAGGCAGAACAGAAAGGCAGAAAAGAAAGGACCTTGGAGTTGGGGAATGGACTGGGTTTGGTTAAAGAGGTCAATGGTTGAGTCAGACTCGGCAACGGAACGGAGGAACTTGAGAATGGAACGGAGAGCGCGGACACGGAGAAATGAGAACTCGGCACGGGCATCTCTGAGGCCCGTTCTGAGCGCAAGAGTGACTTCCCTATAGAGTCTCTGCTGTTGAAGTGATTTGGCCACCTCACTCACTGCACCATAGTCCTCTGTCTTTGCATTTCCATCCCCTTTCCCTGTTTCACTCCATAGCGGTTTCTTCAGGTACATCTCTCTTTCCTCTTCGTCAATCTCAATAACTCATCTTTCAACAATTCACCACCCAACGCACTGGATCAGATCCGAATCATATTTTTCAGATCAAATCAGATCATGCTCAATTAACATCACTGTTAGGGTTCCTCAATCCCAATCCCAATCCAATTGGGAACACAAAATACACCAAACTGTTTCTTCCAGTAATTTCCACCGCTCATTGCTTAGCTTTTTTTTTTTTTTTTTTTTTTACTATCTTTAGTTAATTTTTGGATAATTCGCGATTTTTGGTTTCTTCGTTATTTTAGCTTATGCAGTTAAAAATTTGCGTAATCTTCCATTTTATAAATGTTTATTTTTTATTTTAATCTAATTAAATATTAAATATTTAATTATATTAAAATAAAATAAATTAAATATATATTTATATATAATTTC
>JAMLFT010011394.1:0-11130 GCA_026544285.1 Pachyrhizus erosus
ATAAATTTTTATATCGTTGTCTAATTATAAATTACATAAGTTTGTTAATTTTTATAATATTTTTTTATAAATTGAAAATGTAATTTTTAATTAATAGTATATAAAAATTAAATTATTTTTTATATTTAAATATTTATTTATAAATATTAAGAGGATATAACGTTATTTTTAAGATAATGATTCGTTTGCATAAATCCATCTTTGGTTAATATGAATTTTTTTTTATAAAACTAGTTTATTGAATTTTTATTTCTCTTAATTTAGATTATAAATGTTTTTTATTTTCTAAACTTTTTTTGTTTTTAAAATAATCAAATTTAGTCTATGTATCAATTTTTTTATCTAAAACTTTTATATTCTTTTATTTATATACAAATATATTTAAGGTTTTGTGATGAATTTATGATATGAAATAATTTTAAATGTTAATTCTAACAAAAAATTTATCATTCTTTACTTCTAAATTTTTAAAATTATTTTATATTATAAATTCATCACAAGATCTTAAATATCCATATAAAAATAAGAGAATTTAAAAGCTTTAGATAAATAAAATTGACACATGAATTGAATATAATTAATTTAAAAAAATTAGAAATAAAAGAAAATTATAATATAAATCAAAATAAATAAAAATACAATTAAGTTAGAAGTAAGGAATGACGTAAAAATTTGTTAGAGTTTAATTTTGATATATTTCTTTATGTAAAACTTATGTATTGTTTATGTAAAACTCTTATGTTGTCAATTAATGAAAAGTTATTTTAAATATATATTTAAAGTAATTGTTAGAAAAGTTAGTTATCTGATTATATAAGTTAATTTGTGATTATAAGATAATATAAAAAATTTTATTTTATCAATGTATTTTAAGTAAATTTAATACAATAAATTGAAAGATCTTGCAGAATGTAAAATTAGGATGTGAAGAGGAAAAAAATTAAGATTTTTTTTTATTTTGAATGAAATTTAATGTTTTGATTAATAACCAGTAAGTTTTGAGTAAATGAATTTTTAAATAATTTAATCAATTTAATTTGTAATTTTAGTAAAAAAAAATTGATAAAGAAGCTAAATTTATTAACATTAGAAATTAAAAAAATCATTAACTAAAATATTGGTTCAAATTTTATCAAATCTATAATTATCCATTATTATTAGACCACAACTTCATCTCACGCATCACTTCAACATAAAAGGACTTTGGATGGGTTTGAGCCTAAGAAATTAAACATAATATTTTTGAGGATGAATCCAAGTTATATTTCATGTAGTCTCAACTTAGTCTAATATTATATATTTTTTAAAATAAATAGTTTTTAAACAATTATGTATTAATAATACAACTTATTAACTTAATAAGTAATATTTATCTAACATGATATATTTATTTTAATATCATTGATCATAAAATATATTTTGTAAAATATATTTTTATCTAGTTGTATACTTTAATTCTACAATTTAGCTATATATGATTAATGTGAAGATTAATATATTGTATCAGCAAGTTGATTTGACTATATTTGTCCCAAATATTATTTCATCGAGTCAAATTTGGATTTACAAAATTGATCATAACAAAATTTTAGATCGGGTATAGACATAAGTTAATTCATCCCTCAAACACCCTTAATTACAATATTTTATGTCCCTCAAGAACCTTCTTAACAATACACAAAACTTATATAGATGTCAAGTATTAGATCATAACCTTATATTGTTAATTATAAGTACTCACAAATCAAACAATAAAAAATGACATTAATGTATTATCATATAGAAACATCATCCTAACATAATAAGAAATTTATAAACGAATCTAATAAGTGAAATGTACATACATTCTAATTTTATATTATCTTTTTTTTTTGTATATATCGACTTTAATGTCTAAATTCTTATAAATAATCTAACCAAAATTTATAAAAGATCATAAAAAAATTTCTAAAATTTGGTACCAGTATTTCTGATCTTGAATAATACTGAAACATCATACTCAAGAGAGAGAAAAAATAAAATTAAACCTCTAAATTTCCAATGACAAACCTATAAATCTTTTTAATTACACGTTTTTAATTGGTTATGCTATTTAAAATAGGATTTTGGTTTATATTCTCTGTAGTTGTAGCATGATATTATTCTTTAATGCATTGCAAAGATTTGGTACCTAAAGCTCCTAAACAACAGCTGGCAGTATTTGATAAGGCATATTGACCAAAGTAAATGAAAACTACTTTGTCTTAAAAGCACAGGCAAGGGACAGCGGATTTACAACCAGCAATCCATAAATGAAAAAGAATATTTCCACGGAAGACCGTTTTATACATTTATTTAAATATATTTTATGTAGACTTTTTTCCTGTGGAAAGTAGACGATATGTGTTGTGTGATATGACATCGATATTTATTATAATTCTTATTTTGGTGTCGTTAATGCTTTAGAAAACATTTCCCATCCATTACTCAATCAAGGTCTGATCAGTAAGGCCTCGCACTAGTGTAACAACTTGGTAGAATTGGGAAGATTCTTGCAACATTCACATTGTTTTAGAAGGCTCAATTTGCTTAGTTTTTTCTTTTAAGAGTTTAGACGAATTAAGCTTCTTACTTCTTACTATAAGGCCATAACACCATAAATTCGAAACTTAAGAATTCTGATTTTTTTTTTTTTTTTGAGTTGGACACTAAAGTATGCTCTAATTTTATTTTATTTTTTTGTCTGCAACTATACTCCAAACTAGAAAACAAGTTTTTGTTTTTATGGATTCAAAGCACACAAGTCACAATGGTTGATGGGACAGAGGCAATATGGAAATTGGATCTTGGAAGGAACGGAAAACAGCCCAACCCTACCTAGATTGAAGGGGATTGTTATTCTCACCCACTTTTACTAAGTTGACCTCTTATTTTTCAAAAATATTTCTTGACAAAATTACCTTGGACGGAAACATGTTTTCATTATGTATTTCAAAAAAATAAACGACAAAAAATATTTTTAAAAATTTACTTTTAATTAAAATTGGATATAAGTTAACCTTTTTAATAATAATTGAATTAAGTATGATAAAATTATCTTAATAATAATAATAATTGAATTAATTGTGATATGGATTATTTTTAATTTAAGTTCAAATTAATAATGACACAAGTTAATTTTTTAAATATTAATCAACTTAATTATAATACAACATCATAATTAATTTGATTATTATTAAAAAAGATAATTTGTATAGCAATTAATTCGATTACTATTATATATTGTAATTTTAAACACAATTAATTTAATTTCAATTAAAAAGAAGATATTTGTGTCATACTTAATTTGATTATTATTAAAAGGGATAAGTTCTATCATAATTAATTTGACTATTATTAAAAGATATATTTTTAAAAAAATAACATATATCTTAAATTAATTAGATAAAGAAAATACATTTACGTTATATATTGCAAATCACACTCCTAACATAATATTCTAAACAACACACAAGGAAAACATATTTTCATCAACGATATTTTAATTTTTTTTAAAAAAAGCAACAGGGTGAACATAGTAAAAATAAAAGGGGTAAAAATAATAAAACCCTAAATCGAATCTGCAAAAGATGGTTCAAGTTAATATACTTGTTTCCTCATAAGGTGTCATTCAAACTTAGTGTAAGAAAAAAAAAAAAAAAAACTTTGCCAAAAGAGCTAGCTCCACCAAACAGTGAATTTTCCACACTTGAACAAGATTGCTTGTCTAAAGTAATTATGCTCTACAAATAAAAAAAGGAATTGTGCTGATTAAGTGAAGAGTTCGAACTCCCCACATTCTACACAATTCTCCACCCAAAAAGGGTATTTTACCTTTTAATTAAATAGTTAAAGTATCAGAACTAGGGGCTAGGTGTGAATAGGGAAGAATCCAGAAATTTATTAAAGTGAGGCTGATTTATTTTTTTCCTTTTAAAAATGCCTAACTTAGAAAAAATTATAATTTTTAAAAAATATTTACTATTTTTAAACAAAAAATAAAATTATTTTTATTTTAAATGATAATAATCCTGTCGTTATTATAATAACAACAAACACAACTAATTTTATATAATTTTACACTAATTATAGTTTTAACCATTATAATAATAAAAAACATTATTATAATAACAACATATACAACTAATTTTACACTAATCAACTTAAATATATGTTTGTATGCCTAGCTAAATTAACAGAAAAAACATCGATAGTTTTATATTATTATCTAATTATAAATTATTATATAATAAATTTATTAATTTTTATTGTAATTATTTTAAAAATTATATTAGTAATAATTTTTAATTGATTGAAAACGTAAAATTGTTTAAAGTGCATGGTATTAACTTCAAATTCGTAACAAACTGAAGACTGGACTTGTATTTTGATATACATAAATCCCGAAACCACTACCCATCGGTTTACTTTACATCACTTGAGTTTGACTTCATGGATCCATTGGTCACAAGACATCAACAATCTCATCGTAAAATTTTACTAAAAATGTTTTTTTTTTTTTTTCTTAAAACAAGAAACAGGAGAGTTCTCAAAAACTAAAATTTTTATTAGAAATACACCTACACAATCGGAAAAAGCTATGCCATCTTGGCAGCTTGTCAATAAGCCCCTCTCAATATAAGCTTTTTGTCATGGTTGGAAATCATAAGGTCATGTACTAATGCCAAAGAATTCAAGGATTCATCCCAGTCAAGTTCATGGAATTTAGCTACTCAACGAAGAGTTTGCCAAATGTTAATGTTGTGCATCACTAAGGTGACACTTGCCAAGTTTTCTATTAGCTTAGTGAGGCCAAAGAAAGCATATAAAGTCATGGCTGTCTCAAGCAGCAATGGCTTAATATTTGTCATGTTATCCGAAATTTTTGTAATGCATATGAATGCAGAAACTCAAACCTGCACCAACCGTAGGAGTCCGTGCTTTCTCAAGAAAATACAATACCCTTCTGAGTGCCCTTCAAAGTCACCAGTTAACCCAAAAGCCAAAGTCTGCTATCTTGATTGTGACTCTCCCATATGCAAAACTCAACGCAAAAGTAAAATCATGTTATGTTATGTGACATGACTTCAGATTTCACAAACTGCATGTTCGTTAAGTCAAATTCTTAATTTAGCACATTCTTTTGGTTACATGCTGTGGAAGTATAACTGTAACATGTCTTCGCTCTATATTTGATAATAACCGATCGTAAACCAAACTGCAATGACCCTGGATCAGCATGCTTGGACCCTCGCTTTGTTGGTGAGATGGCTTTGTTTTCTACTTCCATGGAAGACGCGACGAGCATTTCAGCTTACTATCTGATACCAACCTCCAAATCAATGCTCGTTTTATTGGCCTTAGGCCAGCAGGGATACCAAGGACAATACTTGGATTCAATCATTGGGAATCCTCTTTGATTCCCACAATTTTTCAATTGAGGCCACCCCAACAATAATTTGGGATGAAGAAGTTGACCATTTGAAGCTCGCTTATGATGGAGAGGAACTTGCCATCCAAGAAGGTCGCCTCTCTACATGGCAATACAAGGAAAATCAACTTGGAGTAGAGAGAACATCAAGCAAACAGAATTATGGTTCCCTCCAAGTTTGTTGTGCCTGTCACTAAGGAGGACAATCGAATACGCAACTATCAGGTACTGATAATGATTGCTTCGTGCACTTGGAGGTGCAGTTCAAATTCTATGGTCTATCCTCTAGAATTGAAGGAGTTCTTGGCAGGACTTATCAACCAGATTTTCAGAATCCAGCAAAGCCAGGTGTGGCAATGCCAGTGGTTGGAGGGGAATTTGACAGTTTTCAATATTCTCCTAGAGTGATTGAAAGCTGTAACTCAATATTTGAGTGTTGCACCTGGTAGCAAAACAAATTTAACTGTTTTGTACCCAGATTTTCCTATTGAATAAAAGGTGTAATGTTTTATATGTTTAACTTACAAATGGTCAAATATTGTGGTTATGTCGAAGGTTTCCTTGATTCATACCCTAATGATATCATGCACAAGATCAAGATCATAATTAAAAGTTTGAAAAAACCATGTATTGGGATCTGTTATTGCATAGAAATATAACACAAGCATGGGAAATGTCACGAGATTTTGGTGCAATGGAGCGTATACTCAACAATGGACAGCAAGAAAATGGAAAACTTCTCACAGAAGGAGAAAAACATTAATGAAAAGAGTTTGGGCTCAAGTATTGTGAAATTAGAGACAACCCACAAAAAAAACCAGCAGAAAATATCACATGAAATATTTCATTGCCAGAAGAGGGAATGTACTGATCTAGGTAATTAGAAAACAGTTTTGCCTTTAGAGTTCATTTTCTTTGATTCTATATCAATTTAGAGAAAATTAATTATCACCGGCCTTATGTCAATTATTCAAGAAATAATAATTAGATCTCAAAGATCTTCTCCAAAGATTTCTATCATTTGATTTTTGGGGGTGTCATATTGACTACACAATAAATTCAATCTTTCAAGAAGTTTATTTGGTTGCCATATATCAAGAGAACAGATTCTCTAAATTTACTAGCAAGAAACTGGAAAAGTAAAACACGTCAACTAATTCCAAGCAGTACTTTACCAGTTGTATAGTTTATTCATTTTCTAAAGAACTTTTTTTATTGTAACTTGTAAGAACAACTATTGGAGCTGAACTCCTAATTGCCATGTATAAAGTACACCAGAATCTTACGGATAACTTACATACAATTTCTAACCAGCTAATTACCACCCATCAGTACCACTCAAATATCACATTGTAACTTGATTCTGGAAAAAAAAAAAAATTACAAAAGCATTAACAAAATGGGAAATAACATCCATTCATAAATCAGGACTTCTTAATTAGTCCAAGCCAGGACAGCCACTGTACTTAATGGTCCACGGCCAAATTCAAGGACACATCAGAAGAACTCATCTGCCACGAGGATTTACCAATTGTGAGAATACTGCACTTGTGGCAGCATCTTCTGCATCATCGTCTGTGAAAGAGTTGCCCCCATCAATCATACTAACACTGTTATCAAAAGGCTCAAGACGAGTCAACTGAATTCCAGTTATATGGTTTGTGCTGCTATCTTCAGGTTCCATGAGTGCTGATGAGGTCTCCTGAAGCTGCAAAGCATATTCAAGATTCCACAATACATCGCCCATAGACGGCCGATCCACTCCATAATCGGCCAAGCACTTCTCAGCTGTCTCCCCAAACTTCTTAAGAGAAGCAGGATTGACTTTCCCCACCAGATTCTGATCCATGATTTGATCAAGCATTCCTTTCTTCTGCCAGCTCATTGCCCACTCAGCTATGTTAACCTGCTCCCTAGGAAGAACAGGGTTCAAGGCTGGTCTTGTGCACAACACTTCCATTAAAACTACTCCAAATGAATACACGTCTGATTTTTCTGTAAGTTGTTGCCTTCTGAAGTATTCAGGATCAAGATAACCAAAGCTACCTTTAACAGCAGTGCTCACATGAGTCTGATCAAGAGCAGGACCAGTTTTGGAGAGGCCAAAGTCAGCAACCTTAGCAACAAAATTATCATCTAAGAGGATGTTAGTTGTTTTTACATCACGGTGAATTATGCTTTGAGATGCACCTGTGTGGAGATAATGAAGACCTCTTGCTGCTCCAATGCAAATTTCAAGCCGCTGCTTCCATGAAAGAGGTGGTAGATCAGTTCCATACAAATGACTCCTGAGAGGTCCATTAGCCATGTATTCATAGACAAGAATCATTTCTGATCTCTCATCACAATAACCAATGAGGGACACAAGATGGCGATGGCGAAGCTTGGATAACATCTCAATTTCTGTTCGGAATTCAGCAAGACCTTGTTCAGATCTGGGGTTCCCCCTTTTAACAGCCACATTGGTCCCATCTTCAAGAGTTCCTTTATAAACCCTGCCAAAACCACCAACACCAAGAAGCAACTTCTCATCAAATTTGTTGGTTGCATCTAGGATCTCTTGGAAAGTGAACAGCCGTCCAAGATTTGATGAAGCTAGAGAAATGAAGCTTGCAGTTGCAGTCTTCTGAGAAGTTGTTGACATTTTTGTCATGGTCTGAGAGTTTCCATATAAGGGTAAAGGCAGCCAAGAATGGCCCTGTTGAGTAGACTTTGATTTGCATCTCACAAGGCAGCAATAACACAAACCAGCCAAAGCAATGACAACCACAGCCACAACGGAAGAACCAACTATTATTCCCATCTTGGTTTTGCTGGATGGTGAACTAGGAAGGAGACTCTCAACTGAAGAAAGTCCATCCAAGCTCTTGAATGCATTGCTGATCTTTATAACCTCCAGTCCATTCATAGTGGCATTTGTGATATCTGCCATTGTATCAGGACCAACACTTACTGTCAAAATGTTGGAGACTGCTGAGGCATTGGAAACAAAATCCTTATAGTAAGGCACAGCCAAATCATTAGTTATGGATGAGAGGTCAAGGCTTCCAAGAGCTATGTCAGTATTTATGAACAAATTGAACACTAAAGTGTTGAGAGACTTGCTAATAATATCACAAAAGTGCACTCGGATAAAGTAGGAGAAGTTTGGATCCACAGTAAAGACCCAAGTAATGTTGAAATTTGAATTGGGTACATTTGCATCCCCCATTGCTTCAGAAGTGGCATAGACCCAATTTGGTGCTGTCTCAGGCGTAACACCTGCATGATACTTAATGCTGGAAGGGTTAACGGACACATTAGTGACTGAACTATTCACATGGAGGTATTTCTGATCATTCTCCCAAGTCCTTCCTAGGGTGTCATTTTGTGGAGTGAGCAAGGGGCCTCCTATGTTTAAGCGATAAACAGTCTCAAAAGCAAGTTCAGAAAGGCCATTGAATGGTTCGGTTGGGTTAAGGGCTAATGCCTGATCAACAAACAAGTCATTTGGCATTGACACAACTTCAATTGCATTGACAAAGGCCACGGAACTATTTGAAGGAATGAAGGTAACAGTCAAGGTATCAGAGGTAACATTGATGGCATACTCCCTAAACATAAAAGAACCATTGTAGTTCCTAAAGCTGAAGTCACACAATAGAACAAAATCATCAGTGACCACTGTTATAGCAACAGCAGTCAAATTATGAGCAGAGTTGGGAAGAGGAGAAAAATATAGCCTAAGCCAGTGCCTTCCTTCCTCAACCTCAAACCTATAAGAAGCTTTCTCGGTGAAAATCCTAGCTGATTGGTATATTGGGAAAGGCACACTAGAATTGGAACTAGCAACAACAGAATTCCCGGTTTTCAACACTAGTGAAGAATGTTGTGAATCAGGAACAAAAGTGCGGTCTTGGAAAGTGATGCTTTGGGAGGAACCACAAGCAATTAGATAATTATCACGAGGAGTGAATGTGGCAAATGAACCATACACCAAAAACAAATAAACAACCAAAACAAAGGAAACCCACTTTACAAGTTTCATCATCACCATTGTAGTTCCCCGAGTCTTTACCAATCCATAAAACGATTGAAAGCAATACACTTTAAACCTTTAAGGCTTTAACCTTAACCTTCAATCCCAAGCCATAGAAAAACCTGCAAAAACCCCGGATCTATCAAACTCAGTGCACCGAACCAGACATTTCCGTTACAAGCAACAGACAAAATACCATGATTCTAATTCTAGCATCACAACTCACGAGACATGACCCAACACAAACTCACAAGGATCTTAACAGGGAATTCGATTGTGTACTTACCCTTTTGGTTGTGAATAGCCAGCTTCTGCTAAAGTGATTAACACGGCTCAAAGACTGAAACAAAATGAGACCCAATTTAGATTACGTGAACCCCATTACTGAAATCCCATCAAGTTTAGCTTTTTAGTGCGGCCGCAATGCAAACACCTTTTCCAGGCTGTTGATTAGGCTGTCAATTACAGTGGGAAAAAGTGGAGTCCACCAAGAGAAAATAAAAATAAAATTAAAAAAGTGTTAACAAAACTTCAAACTTAAAAGTTGAAACTCTCATAGAATCAGCTGTTGCTGGAATATTCTTAGTTTTCAAAATTCAGAATCTTTGCAACCAAAGAAGTACTATGAACAATATAAGTAAATAAATAAACAACACAGTGCAAGTTCAGGAATTGAGGTTTACAACTCCTTAAAAAGGTTTATAAGTTGATAATAAATACTAATAATTTCTAAGTCTAATGGGAAGAAGAAAAACAAAAGAACATGACTTGGAAGAAATGGTTGTTGTGCTGGGTTCAACGATAAATGGGACCCGCTTTAACGTGGCTTCAAGATACAGAAGGGTCAGGGGTTGATAACACTTATTAAACTCTGAACACAGTTAAGTTGGCTTTCTACCATGGCTAAAAGGTTTCTTTACAGTAAATTACTATTCTACCATTTTGTTTTTCACTATACATATCTTGTCCTTAATTTTAATTTTGAATATTTGTGAATTTCTCTGTCAACAAAATTTGTCTCGTTCTACTGAAATTTTTTGTCTCATTCCTTATCTAACAGCAATGTCAGCAAACCTAGTAATTTTGTACTGAGATACATCCATCCTACATGTAAGAAATTATGAATGGAAAATTCTTGGACACATTTATTTTATCTTTAATTAATTATGGATGATTTAATTCAGAATTTTATTTTGATAAACTGTTAATGTAAAGTTTTTATATTGTTAATGAATTAAAATTTTTTGTTAAGTATTATTTTTTAAGTAATTATTATATAATGTATATAAAAATAATTATTATAAAAAAATTAACAATTTTATTATATATAATTATTCACAATTAAATAATATAAAAAATTATACTTATAATATATTCTAATTAAATTATTTAATTTATTTATCTTATGCATATAAAATATAATTTTAATTTTAATTTGATCTCTAAAAAATAATGTCCTTTTATTTTAATTTTTTAGAATTTTTTATTTTAATCATTTAAAAAAAATATTTTAATCGTTATTATTAACTAATATCGTATAATTTTTTTCAATAAATTATGTTTTTAAATTTTTTTATATTCAAAACAATTAATAATATTAAATTAATTAATAAAATATTTAAAAATATAATTTGACAAAATAAATTATATAAAACTAGATTAT
>JAMLFT010011395.1:0-11128 GCA_026544285.1 Pachyrhizus erosus
ATTTTTAATATAAAATTAAAAATAAAGTATGCTTATATATATATATATATATATATATTTAATAATTTATATCCTTAATTATCACATATTATAGGGTTAATATTTATTTAAGTCTCTTTTACGATTTAAATATTAAAATAGTTTCTGTATTTAAAATACTTAATTAAATTTTTATATTTTTGGAAACTACAATTTGATCCCTTATTTTTAAAACTGTTCTAATTTTATCCTTGCCGTTAAATTAAGGTTATGTCGTTTTAACCTTCCACTCTTCTTTCTCGTCTCATCCAAAATTTGGCCCAATAACTAACATTTCACCACTGTCTCAACAAATAAAACCCAGTGAGAAAGAAGGGGTACAAGCAATAATAGCAACAACTGCAACCCAACAAAGTGACAGTGACAATGACGTCAAGAGGATGCGATTGCGGCAACGATGGCTTGAGAACGTGATTGCGGCAATGGCAACTCGATGACGTGACTGTAGCAAGGTGACCCAACAACATGACTGCAACAAGGCGGCGCGATGACGCGAGACGACAATGGCGTCAAGACAACATGCAAATACAAACCCCCTCCCCCCGCTTGCTACTATCTAGAGTTCATCGTAGTCGGAGGAAAGAATCAACGAATTTGGAACCCCTCCCTTCGTTCTTGCTACCATTCTTGCAGTCACTACTCTCTATTCCTTTTTCACTCTAGGTAGAAGAGATGGTGAGGCTCATTGCTGACTTGATTTCGAAAGGCCATTAAAGAGTGTGACTTGACCCAGAGGTTTGCTCGTTGACAGAGAAGACAGTTAGGGTGTACGGGTTGTTCTGGTGCTGCTATTTCGCGACACAAAAAGCAACCCATACACGGTGTTCGCAACCACAAATAAGTAATCTATAAAGCCAACAAAAGAGGTGGTTGTATTCAGAATCGGAGCCTGCAATCACAAAAGGAAATCACATCACTGGGGTGTGTTACATGATGGGTATTGGGGAATGGGAATGCCAAACGTGAGATTACTCGTATCCATGGCCTCACTTGATAAAGGGATGCACGAAATACTTTAGAATCTTTTATAGATTCTTAAATTTTCTGACAAATTTGGTGAGGTTTTTCTCTAAATATTTGATTTTAGTCCAAAAATTTTTAACTTTATCTAAATTTTGGTTTGATGAAGAACTTTCTTTAAGTTTGATTTTTTTTTTCTTTTTCTAAAGCTTTATTTATAGAAATAAGAGTTTCATGCTTTTTAGCAAATTTTAAAAAAAATATATTTATAAGATTTTGTAAGAAGAGATGAGTTGGAAAGAAGTTCATGATAAATTTTTTATAAAGATTGAAGATTTAAAAAATTTACCTTATCATCATTTTCATTTTCAAAATTTGACTCATGTGGAGATATGTTTGTCATGAGATATAGATTGGTTTTTTTATCTCATTTGTTAGACGTATCTTCATCATGATCTTTTCATGTAGTTATTAATCTTTTCTTTTTAAAAAAAAAAGGTTTTTTCTTTCTTTCTCTTTGACAAGTTGTGGACACTCAAATTTGATGTGATTAGACTTTACATTCATAGCATACTATGAGTATTTTGTCACTTATCTCTTTGAAAAACTTCTTTAAATAGTTTCTCTATTGAGACCCTCCTTTCTTCTTCCACAGAGTGAATCTTTCAAAGTTTTCCTTCTCACTTTGCTCGTTGGGGAATTTGTTTGCCATCATAGCCTTAAATGACGTTGGAGACATCTTGGTCTAACTCAATCTCATGGATCCTTAGAATTCCCACTTGCTCCTCTAATTAAATTTGATCTAGATTCTTAGACATTCAGAATGTAGTAACTTGTGGTAT
Organism: Pachyrhizus erosus; assembly: GCA_026544285.1. Taxonomy (NCBI): domain Eukaryota; kingdom Viridiplantae; phylum Streptophyta; class Magnoliopsida; order Fabales; family Fabaceae; genus Pachyrhizus; species Pachyrhizus erosus. Next base: position 1,842 of record JAMLFT010011395.1, read on the forward strand.
CTACCCTTTAGGCAAGTTTTTGAGAATTTTATCAACATGGTTAAAATTCTCATGGTGTTTTCCTAGAGCCCTAAGTTCATTGAGAATCGTTTGAAATCTTCCACACACGATCTTGATATTCTCGTTCTCCTTCATTTTGAACAACTTATATTCTCTACCAAGCAAATTGAGGTTGTTCCTCTTGACAGTGTTAGTTCCTCCAAATGTGACAACAAAAACGTCATATATTTGTTTAACACTCTTAAAGCCACTCATTTTAAAGTACTCTTTCTTTAGAGAGAGCACACAACAAAAAGTTTCTTACTTTGGAGTTGAGCAAGAATTCGGTCTTCTAGTTTTTTGTGCAATTGTTTTCTCGATAAAATTCGTATTATGATCAAGTGGGATGTAATCTCCCATTTCCACCATGTACATAGTGTCAATATGACATGTCTATAGATAGGCTATCATCCTATTTTTCAATAGTCATAATCGACTCCATTAAACATAGAAGGCTTGTTGGTGCGTGTCTTTCATTCCCCCATCTTAGAATCATTTATCTCTTGCATTGTTAGATGCTCAACCCTTAGAGGTCGAACTCTAATATTGATTGAAGAATTAGAAAAGACAATAGAAGAAAAATTAAATAGTGTGTGCTTTTTGTAAACTTTTTGCAAACCCTTTTAGAAAAGACATATATTGAGATGAAAAATTGTTATCACAAAAGGACGTATAAAGTGTAAAAGTTTAAAGAACAAAAAAAATTTATACTGATTCACTCCAACTCTTGAGTTATGTCCAATTCTTCTTCAATCTGAGGAGTTCCATTCATCAAAAATTGATTACAAACATAAGTAATGACTCCACTACTCCTAGTTGCAAACACAAGTATTCTCTAAGTCACTTTTGGCTTTCCAACCCAAGTATTCTTTGTTGTCATTTCTGATTACAAAACTTAATTACCAAATTAAGCATCCAAAGTATTCTATACTAAGTCACTTTTGACTTTCATAAGATCTTTACAAGATAACTCACAAAATGAGAATATAGAAGTTCCAACTTAGATAACAACTTAGAAAAGCTAAAATATAGAAGGATTACAAAGTAATAATCTCAAGAAGAAATATGAAAGTTTGGACATATAGAGCTTTTCAAAGAATATGATCAAAGTTGGTTCATTCTCTTCTTTTAATCTTCATGCATCTAGTATATATAGGCTGAAGCAGTGCCCATCGTGACTCAATGTTCTTCTTTCTTCTTCTTGTTCTACTATGCATTAAATGTGTGACTCTTCTTTATGTCTTCATACTGTAGATGTTCAACTTCTGTAAGAGGAAAATAATATGATTGTCATTTGTCTTTTTTTTTTTTCTTTTTTAGCTTTAGCAGATCAATTGTTATTTTGAATATTCTTAGTTTAGTCTTTCCTTGTCGATAAACTTTAGAACTTAATGGTTCTTTTGATTTAGAAGTTTGTTTATCTTCACTAAGCCTATTGATTTTCATTAAATAATCATTTGAAATTACATGTTAAAACAACAATAAAGATAGAAACAAAAGTAAATTGTTAAAGCAGTTAGCCTAGGCATTTGAAAATAGTAAGATTGAGATAAAGACATAATAAATGTGTAGATAGAAAAATAGTATGTTGTTGTTTAGGACGTATACCAAGTTTAGGATGCATTTTCAAAACATACATGTTAGATGTATCATGTTTGTCGAAACTTTAGACATATATGTACAAGAAAGATCTACTGGACTATCCAACGTTGTTTAGCACTTTGGACTCTTAATCTTATTTTCTTATAATACATGTAAGCTAGAGAGATACAACATTTTTCGTTCCTTTGGACATGTTCCTATTAACACATTTTATCAACACTTTAGTATACTTGAAATTATAATATTCTTTGTAATCATCAAAATCATAGATTTTTAGGGTCTTAACGTTCATCAACGTTTTTACTTCTAACAATTATAATGTTAATGTACTAGCCCTCCTTTTCTTCTTGTGAACTTGATGATTGTTTCAAGTTTGTGCTTCTAGATACTTGCATATTTACTTCAAAGCTTGCTAAATCTAAATTAAGTGTTTCTAAAAGCTTTACATTACTTTTGTTAAACTTACTACTTTTGGTGTGTGCTTCAAAATAATTAAGCATTTGTATCTTGTTCCTTATTCTGTCTTACATCTTCTAATGATACTCAAGTTATGTGTAGCTTCTAAACATCTATCCTTTGATTGGATATACATTTTTAACCATGCTTCTGATCTTATACAACTTTCAATTTTTATCTACACTTTGATATAAGAAAACATGATTGCCTTTTATGCATTTGGTAAATTATTTTTCTATTAGTCCTACTTCTTTTCACTTGATACAACACACACACAAAATAAGAATTAATGAGGAACATAGTGGATCTTTCTATTTTATTCTATGATAGCTTTTATCATCTCTACATATGGATTCATACCCATTGATTATCCACTAAACATTCATCATCCTTCAAAAAGTGATAAAGAGTCAATATACTTATAATTCCACCTGTATAAGACACTTATCCAGAGTGTCAACATTCATTTTCTTTACGTGTATATTCTGTTAAGGATATTCCCTACAAAAGGTTTATCCTTTTCTAGTCAAGGATTCCCTACAAAAGGTTTACCCTTTTCTAGTCAAGGATTGCTTGACGCTATCGAGGTGTATTATCTAGCGTATTAATCTCATACTAAATAATAAGCCTATTTAATTAGACTCTCACACTCGTGTCACCACCCCTTAGACTTTAGTTAAGGTTATGTCTTTCAATCTATGACATACCACACTATGAGTTTCACGCACTAGTTCTTTCAATCTTAGACCTTATGCTCATCTTGATCCCACCAAATCTTTGTATAACACTTTTTGAATTGTCAATAAAGTTTTTTAATTTATCAAAAGTTAATCATTACCCTTATAACATTCGTCATATGCATTAGACTATAAAATTACGTATGACAATTGGAATTCAAGAATAAAATAACTTAGATCATGGTATTTTATATTTTATAGAATATGATATTTCTTGAGTTATATGTATGAAATGTGCTTAATTTATTATGTAATAAAATTTTATTACAACATTTATAAGATACTAGTTTGAATTCTACTTAGAAACTTATGCATAGAATAAACCATTATGTTATTATAAAATAAAACTAATTTTTAATCAACAACTTTATAGCTAAAATATGACATATTAACACTAAGTTACTAACTTAGAATTTTATACTTTAAAATATCATTTTTACTCACATAAAATCATAGCTTAATACTATAAAATGTCACTTATTATTAAAATATTTTATGAAATAAATTTATTATACTATAATTTCTTGTACACTATGGAACAGTATTTTATTTTATTTAATATGATAACGAAATCTTATAGTTTAAGACAAGTATTTGAAAACATACTTGTAAGAAAATTGTGATTTACACTAGTTATTATAACTCCAAAAATATAATTATATTTATAATTTCAATTCAATCTTTTGAGACTTTAGAGACTACATTCTCATAAGAAAATAAGTTTATAATCTAATGTTTGATCTTTATCATAATTCAACATGAAATAAATATATTATGATTCATCAACTGTTTTGTGAACATCAAACTTAGTTAATTCGTAATAATTTTATTTGAAAGAAGGTTTGTAACATAACTTCGATATATTTTTTTTACTGGATAACTTTGACATATAAAGTGTGCTACATTATAAAAATTATTTAAAATAGACTTTTTGTACTAAGGTATTAAACTTGGAGAAAATTACATTTTTAGTTAATGAGCAAGAATGAAAATTAATCTTTTTTTTATCATTTAGACTATGTTTGATAAGACATTTAAATTAGTTTTTAGTTTTTAGTTTTTTTTTAATTAACTAAAAAATTAGTTTACTTGTTTGATAAAAAAACTTTTTTATTAGCTTCTAACATTTTTTGAAACGTTACTTAAAGTAGTGGTTTTTAAAATGCTAGCTTCTGTCTTTTTATATTTGTTCTCTTTTATCCTTAAATGTTTATTATATTTCCTTTTTAATATTATCTATAAAAGATAAGATTTTGTTATATATATTTTTCTCTTTTTTCACTCAGGTAAGATTTTATTATTTTTACCTTTTTTTTACATAAGACAATATTTTTTTATTTTTATCTTTTTTATTACATAAGACATAGACATGATAGGTAATAAATTTATTTTAATTTTTTTTTATTTTATATTATGAATGTTTTTATATTATAATATTTATTTTAACCATTATACTATTTACAATATGTTTCTTTAGCTTATAATTCAAGATATTAATATTTTAAGATGATAGGTTATTTTTATTTTTATTATTTTTAATATTTTAACATTAAAGATATATCACCTTGTTGAGGTTGAAGTAGGCACAAATCGACAAATCTATAAGTTGTCTTTAATCTTCACACCAACCATGTCAAGATAGTCGATGTCAAAGCAATACTCCACATATATAATGGTATTATGAGGATTAATAAACTCAACAAATGTGTGTGGCCCTAAATTGATCATACTTAACTTATGATACCAACGTGATGAAGGTTTCAAGGTTAGGATTTAGGATTTGAGGAACATGTTCTTCGCAAAACTATGATTCAAACCACACAAATTCATGCTAATGTTTCTAATCAAGTGAAGTCCAATACCTACAAATCATATAACTAGAATCAAAACAATACAAAACAAGTATCTACTTAACAATATAACACCAACTAATACAAGAACAAATGGATAAAAAAAAAATCATATGAATATAACAAAGAACAACCCAAAGTCAAAACAACTCAATTATAGAAAACAAAGGAAAACATCAAATGGTGATAGGACAATGTAAATCCAACACTAGATCAACAAGAAACACAAGAAACCATTAAGATAAAAGAATTTTGAGATTTTTGAATTTTATCCAAATTGAAGAACAAAAGTGCAGATCTACTCAAAATTAATAGATTCCAATTCATGAATCCTGAAATTATGATCATTTCTAAAAATTCAATCATAAACCTCCATGGATCTTCAAGAACATGAACAAAATATTGAAAATGCAAAGAAGTGATAAGAAATGAAATTTGTAACATTCTAAAATTATAACTATTTATTAGTTACTATATATTAAAATTAGTGAATTATATAATTACTTAGTCAACAAAAAGATTAGATGGTTAATATAAAAATTGTTGAAATTATTTAATATTTATAAAAAAATGTAAAAGATAAAATAATAAATAATGAGATAAACTTATATAATAAAATAGTTGGGATCTACGTTTTTTTTTAAAAAAAAAGATAAAGAAAGATTTGGCGGACCAAATTGGTTGAAACAAATCTCATGCAATTCAATCTTAAATCACATACATAAGGATATACATTTTCCTCTTTCAAGAATTACATAAATGATTTATATATCTTGATAAATAAGAAATTAATAGGTTACTCATGAGAAGGAAGAAATGTAAGGGATATTGTTGACACAGTCAAGAAGAGAACACAAGGCGCAAATTACTTTGATTCAAGAGGTAAGTAAAACGTCTTTTCTTAAAACCCTCCATAGTTTTTTATTTTTTTTTTTGAAAGGTTTCTCAGAATTCTTGATAAATTAGGGTTAGTGACAGTCTAGCTATAATGATTGAATTAAATTTAAGCATTCATATAATTTGGATATAATTTTTAATTATGTCTGAATAATTTTATGGTTGTATAATTTTCCTTCACTGTTGTTCCCTGAGTAATTTGCAATTTCCGTGACAAAATTAAGCATCCTTTGAGCACCTGGAGACGGTACTGGAGAAGAAATTGATCCGCGTCTTGCATGCACATTTGACTATTATTGGTAGGACAAGTCAGTGACAACAATTTAATTAGTTTTGACTAAAAAGGCTTTGCAACATTGAATGTAAATATAAGCATAGGAGCGGATTGCAGGATTCACAAACTCCACTGATTTGCATGCTACGTTTAAAAATTGTGTATACATATGCAATTTAATTTATTTTGAGATTCATGTCGTGCCTTAGTCAATTATATACATATAAGACAAAAAAAATGTCGTTTTATTCGAGAACTTACGAAAATGGAGTAGATAATTTTAACAAAGATGATTTATTTTCTAACTTAACCTAATCTATGACCTGGACATTATTTTGGTAAAAATCGTGCAATTCTTCGCAACGAATCCTTGAGAGTAGCATCTATCAGAACCATATATTTGGCAAGCTTATGCATAGCTTAAGGAACCAACCAATTCAATTATTTGATATCTTACAAAATTAACATCATTATGATCGTTGACTGTTGTAGGAACAGCACATGGCCTCTTCCTCCCCCAAAAGCTCCCAAATGCAAATTCTCCTTTTTGATAAAACTCTTCCATAACCTTTTCAACTTCATCCATACAACCATCACAATTGCCTCCTGGTACTGCCATCTCTGCTTGAGTTTTATAAGATTGTTGATGAATTCTCACAAGAACATCTTCATATGCACCTATTTGATCTCTCTGCATCCCTCTATCATTTCCCTTCCTTTGACGAAGCTTTTTCTTGGCATATTCTCTTGTTTTCCTTATCAACTTCCGGGGAAGCTTCAGCAACACAAATACAAGAATTTGGAGCATCAAGCACTGGCAGCAGCATGATATTACTACACAATCAGCCCCCAGCATGTTCCAATCTTCCATGGTTGTGAAAGAGAAAGAGGAGGTGATGATGCAGAAGGAGGTGATTAAAAGAAGACATGTCCCGTTTAAAGAATAGATTCCTTTAACCCTATTCGGGTCTTAGTGTGGACGAAGCAAGAACATAATTTGATGAGGTAAAGCTAAGATATATTGGTGAATAGTGATGAATACTCATGCCTTCCAATTATTTGGTTGAAGCCTAAACGCAAACTATAGCTTCTGAATAAGGATTATCATGTATTATATAATATTAATCGGAAAGATAAAGTATGGTTTTTGTATCCATGAGAAATTTGGTATTGATTCTTCTAAAATTTTTCATTCCTTTATAATTAATATAGATTACTGTTGATTTATTATGTTAATTTTATTAACAAATATACATATATAACATACTGGGTTGAATATTAGATAAATATATTAAATTTATTAATAAAATTAACATACTAGATGAATAGTAATATATTTTAATTTAAAAAATTTAAAATAGAATAAAATTTTTAAAGAAATTAAAATTAAATTTTATATATTTTTAAGAAAAAATATACTTTATCCTAATTAAAATTCAAGATTTACAATCATATCAAGCTATAACGTGTCATTTCATTTGCAAGGTATTGACGTGGGCTTCACTTTCGATGGAAGATATTGCTTTCTCTCTCTTTCCACGTTACAATATGTTTGGATGTAACTTTGGAGTTGAGAAGTGGAAGATTTAAAACACAGAAACAGCGGCAAAACATTTGTTTATAAAGAGAAGTGAAAGATTCTTCCAGTCGTCACGAGTTAACATCTCCTTTTTGTCTCGTCCTTAATATTTTAATATAAACTATCAATCTGGAAAGAAAATGTCATAAATATCCTTCAATTATTCGTAACCACTTTTACATTTTCATATTTCTGCGGAAAACATTTATCTTAAATAGTAATTTTTTTATTTAAATTTTATCTTAGAACATATACGGTAGATAATTACTTAAAGGAGTTACTTTACTTATCTTAATTTTGTGAACTTTGCAAAATACTGAATTTTCACGAGCATGAGTAATTATGCAAGAATTTTGAAAAATGAATAACTTGTTTTACAATAAATTAAAAAATTATTTTTTTGCATATTTTATTATAAACAAAAAAGGCTCTTTAATTAATTAAGGAAGTTAATTGAAAAAGATAATTATTATTTTAACTATATGTGAGTCTCAATTTAGAACGTCACACAAATTATAAATTAATTATTTAAATTTAACTAATAATGATTTGCTTTGAGATATATTTTATAAGTCAAGACTTTATTATAAGTATGAAGAAATACGTGAAGTATCAACTTGCAAATGTCAACCTTCTACATCAAATCAAAAGAAGGACTATCAGAAGGAAAACTAATTCAAAGCACAAATGACAATCATGTTTTTCATATCAAAGTGTATATATAAGATGTTGTGTATGATCAAAAACATGACTTAAAATATATGTTTTGTAAATAGGTAGATATCAAAATCTACACATGCTTAGAGTATCATTAAAAGATGCATTACTAAATAGAAGAATAAAGATAAAATTTATATTAATCAAAAACATACACTAGAAGCACTAGTGTCAGAAGTTGTATTTTAATGTTTCAATGTATATATTTAGATGCATAAACTAGCAAAAGAAATCAAGTCTTTACTAGAACAAAGTAACAAAAAGATAAGAAAATTGATGTACAAAATAGTGCGATAACTAGAAGTAACACCAAAAGATATCTTTTCACCTAGTGAATTTTAACTGATAAAAATTTGCAATTTTATATATATATATTATTTTTTTGCATAACCTTTCCCCTAAGAGTTCCTAAACACTAAATAACTCGCTCCAAATATACAAGGCCCAAAATATGAGTTATCTCAATAATTGCAAACCATACAACTCATAGGAAACACTAAATAAATGCATCCAACATGATTTCATAGAATTCAATTCAATTAAATCCAATAACAACAAAAAGGGGTAAAACACCAAACACTAAATTTTCAAGTCATGGCAATAATTAACTAAAACATAGTTATAATGAATCAAAATATAAACTTATCCAATTGATTTAGGGTCTAAGATCAACACATCTAGACACAACCAAACATTCATTTCAAACCCTCTCTTAAACCCTAATCTTAGCGATATAAGTGGAATGAGAAAAGGAAAAAATACAACATAAATCACAAAAGTAAAGCTAGAGAAGGGAAAGAAGAAGCACTTGTAGGGGAAAGCACGAAGACAAACTTTGTGTTTCTAATATTTTTTCTTCCTTTATTTTTCTTCTCCTTTTATTCCTTTTGTTTTTTATTTTCTATTTTCTTATGGTTAAATCTAATCCTTTTCTCTACTCTTCTTCTCATAAGAGATAGGTGGCTTATGGCTTATTGGCTTAGCCCTCTTATTAGGTTGCAGTTGCTCTCTTATTATCTTACTATCATATTTCTATCAATCTAGTATTAGGATATAGTCACAATAATAATAATACACCACACAACACGATAATATTAATAAACAATAATAATATTAAGAACACCAACACCAATAAT
>JAMLFT010011396.1:0-11127 GCA_026544285.1 Pachyrhizus erosus
CATTCTAATATTTTTTTATTGATTAAAATTTATTAAAAATTATAAAATTAAAATTTAAAATTTTATAATTTTAACAAAATAAAAAATGTATATTATTAACTTTTCTCGACAAACAAATCACTTAAAAGGTTCTTATATAAAAGGCAGAAATAATATGGTGTGGCTAGTAAATTAGGCCATGGTGGGTGACAAGATATTTTATGTCGGCTCTAATCAAGATAAATTGCTGAAGGAGTTTGATTTGATGAATATATACCCTTTTTGATCTTACCATGCAAACCATATAGCTAAGGGCCCAGCATTATGATTAACTCCAAAGAAGGCACCCCTTTTAACTTTAAATTCATCATTTGCTTTTTTAATACTTAATTGTACTTTTTATCATAAAAATCATGTGATGTATTCATTCTTGTCTTTTTAATCCTACTAGTTACAAATAGAACTATGCGAACCAGCAAGATATCAAATGGACCTCAAATAGAAAGCGGGCCAACCCAATAGCCCAATATATGGGCCAGCCCAAACGAACACGGTTATCGAAGTAACTTGAAAAAAGTAGTTGATTGTTGATAGGAGAGACAGTTGAGAGTTGAACTTTCCCCGCGCGCAATCGATGGTTCAATTCCACGAGCACATTGTCACAGAGCTTCTAGAAGATTCCAATGGCGGTCTCGTCGTTCTCTCCTCCGGTCTCTCTCTCTCTAAACTCATCTCTTCTCTTCTCCTATTACACTGTTCATCTCAGGGCACGCTTCTCCTACTCTCTTCTTCCTCCACTTCCCTCAAATCCAAAATCATCTTCCATCTCAAAACCCTAAACCCGCAATTCAACCAAATTCCCGCTGAAATCACCGCCGACCTCCCTGCGCACCAACGCCACGCGCTCTACTCCTCTGGCAACGCCTTCTTCATCACGCCGCGGATCCTAATCGTTGACCTCTTAACCTTCAAGTTACCGACCTCCAAAATCGCCGGCATCATCATCCTCAACGCCCACTCTCTCTCCGAGACTTCCACCGAAGCCTTCATCGTTCGGATTTTCCGGTCGCTCAACCGCCGCGCTTATGTTCGCGCGTTCTCCGACAAGCCGCACGCGATGGTGTCGGGGTTCGCGAAGGCGGAGCGGACGATGAGGTGCCTTCACGTGCGGAAGCTGCACCTGTGGCCGCGGTTTCAGGTCTACGTGTCGCAGGAGCTGGAGAGGGATCCGCCGGAGGTGGTGGATATAAGGGTGCCTATGAGCAGGTACATGGTGGGGATTCAGAAGGCCATTATTGAGGTCATGGATGCGTGTTTGAAGGAGATGAGGAAGACGAACAAGGTTGACGTCGAGGATTTGACGGTGGAGAATGGGTTGTTCAAGTCGTTCGATGAAATTGTGAGGAGACAGTTGGATCCAATTTGGCACACTTTGGGCAAGAAGACTAAGCAGCTCGTCTCAGATCTTAAGACTTTGAGGAAACTGTTGGATTATCTAGTCAGGTCTTCTCATTAAATGTTTTTTTCACGTTTGTGAATTTAAGTAAGCTATAATATTAAGTGTGTTGCGCTAAGAGTTTAGTTTTTATTCACCGTTCATGGCAAAAAAGTTTACACTGTCAACCGATGTCACATTTAAACTAATTATTCTAAAAGTCAACTAATATATCATATACGATAGATTGTAATTAGATGATAGCATAAAAATCCTTTATCTTGGTAGTGCATAGATTATTTAATATTATGACTAGAGTATTTACACCTCATTTTGGGGTACATGAATGTAAAAGGGAGAGAGAATAGAAAGAAATAGAAAAGAAAAAAAAGAGAGAGTGACAGATGTGATGAAAAAAAAGAGAGTTAGGGAGAAAATATGTTGGAAACGAGATGGAAGAGAAAGTAGGTGTGTGTTTATAATTTTTCATATTAAGTTTGGTTTCCAAATAGTATAAAATGCCTCGGTAGTTGGGTACTAAGCGTGTGACATTTTAATTGCGAATTGTAGTTTCTTTAATGATTTTTGTAGATTAACCTTGCTAGTTTGTTGGATTTAGGTTTAAATTGTTCATCTGAAGAATTTTTTTTGTTTATAATAGAACTGATTGTGTGACTTCCTTTTGATAGGTATGATGCAGTAACTTACTTGAAATATTTGGATACACTGAGGGTGTCAGAAAGTTTTCGATCGGTTTGGATATTTGCTGAGGCAAGTTATAGGATATTTGACTATGCAAAGAAACGTGTTTTTCATCTTGTGAGGTCGGATGGTGTGAAATTTAATGAGTCGATTAAGGGTGTCAAAAACAAAAAGAGAAAAACTAAGGGTGATGACAAAGACATTGAAGAAGGTGAGAGATTATTACTATGTTTTGCATGGTGTCCTTTATTCTGGGATAGATCTTGCTATGTTACGTTGATTAGTTCTATAGAAAGCTAACATTAAAAAATAGAGGAAGAGTAAATGAGGAGGGGTGCTAGCAACGCACTCTACTGTTGGTTTTCATTTATTGAAAACTACAACATCTGATAGAGTTATTAAATAAGCAGTGAGATCCACCTAAATTTGTAATTTCCAAAAAATTTCAGCTAACAGTAAAGAGTGTGCTCAAAAGAGTATTTAGAGAGTGTGTTGCTAATTCATAAAAAACAAAGAGTGTGTTTTTAACATTTTATTATAAATGAGATGTTCCATGCTAAGCATAGGGATGACAGTTTTGTCAGCTGAATTTTTATTTTATATATGATTGTGTAGCAGTTGATGGCACTTCATCATCTAGTTCAAATGCCGGCTTAATTTTGGAGGAAGTCTTGGAAGAAGCACCAAAGTGGAAGGTCTTACGTGTGAGTCAGTGAGTTCCAATTCTAGAAAGTCTCTGGGCTATGTTCATTTTATTGGATTTGATTTGTTAGACTGCAAGACATTAATTTGGCATTTTTTCAATTCATATGTTTTAAATCTATTTGTTGTTTGAAAATAGGATGGCCTGAAGAGAGTTTTGAGAAAAATAAAATTTGAATTTGATGAATGTTGGATATTTTGGGCTGAAGCTCGATTTTATTATATCATTATAGGAGGTTCTTGAGGAAGTAGAAGAGGAAAAACAAAAGCAAGGTATGTTGAGGGAAGAAGTATTGGCTGAAGGTGAAGACATAGACAATGACGTTGTATTAGTGGCATGTAAAGATGAAAGGTCATGCTTGCAACTTGAAGAATGCATCACCAATGGTCCGAAAAAGGTTTTTGTCTCCCCACTTGTCCTATGATAAGTCGTCTCATAAAGTATAATCTGAATGTCACCATTTCTACATTGTTCTTCACTTGGTTTACTTGGTGGTACTGTGGTAGTAATAAAATTTATATGGTCTACTATGGTAGTGATGAAATTCATTGCATGCTGCCAAACTTAGCTAGACTATGCTGAATCCTTTCTGAAATAGATGATTTCCTTTGGAAACATTTGTTCCCATAATTTTGAAAAGATTGAGGCAAAGTAATATGAAATTGACATTGTCGGTGGCAATAGTTGGATAGCTAGGTTACTAGAAGATAGTTTTTTTCTTTTTTTTTGTAACTTTAATTTGTAGTGAAGGGCTAGAACCTCTGAAGAAACCATGCTTACTATATTTATCTTTGATGTGATTTCTTATTGATGTTGATTATTTTGCCGTATGCCTGTTATAGATTGTTATTGGAAATTACTTATTGTAATATGTGGCTTGAAGCTTGATTTTTGTAATCAGAGGAATGTTGGCAACACTCTCCTTCTAACACCCTCTCTTAGCATTCCTCTTGTTATTATGATGGAGGTTTGCAGGTCTAGATTTCTTTTTTATAGTTTCTGTTGGTTGATAGTCAACAAGATTTGAAGAAACTGACTTTTGTATCCTGTTTATTGTTTGTTATTTGCAAAGGTCATGCATGAAGAATGGAAGAAGTACTTACTAAACAAAGTACAGCTGCGTGACATAGTGAATAAGAAAAAGAAGCCTAAGGATCCCAAACCCAAAGGTTTTGGGATTCTTGATGGAGTTACTCCTGTAACATTTGCTCAGACTGCAGAAACCTCCAGCATCAGTAAGCAAGAGCATGATGCACTCTTGGCAGCAGCATCAAAACTACAAAATCTTGCTGGAAATGATCATGTTGGCGAGAATATCCCTCAGCCTGATTTTGGTGGACAGGGTCATGCTAAAAGAAAGAGAAAAGTGGGGATTAGAAATGGCTCAGTTGTTCTTGATGGCTTTGGAGTTCAGAACAATGATAAAGAGGAATCAACAAGTGATAAAAGTGGGCTGTCTGCTTCAAAAAATAAAGTCGATGAAGATGAGACTAATCCTGTCAGGGCTGGTAGATTTTGTGAAGCCATGCAGGGTGAGCCATCTGTGGAAAACATATTTCTTCGAAGGCATACTAATCCGAATGCTGCAGCTAGATACGGGAAGCCACTACCACCAGTGCATTTTTATGCCCTAGAAAGTGATCAGCCTATACTGGATATTTTAAGGCCGTCTATAGTCATTGTTTACCATCCAGACATGACCTTTGTTAGAGAAATTGAAGTCTACAAAGCTGAGAATCCCTCAAAAATGTTGAAAGTATATTTTATTTTCTATGAAGATTCGACTGAGGCTCAGAAGTTCGAGGCAAGTATACGTAGAGAGAATGGAGCATTTGAATCTTTGATTAGGCAAAAATCTATGATGATGATTCCAGTTGACCAGGTTTGTTTGACTGTTTTCTCCTTTCCCTCTTGTTTCTCTTTTTATTGTTGGTTGCTTCTTGTGTCCATTCTTTTTTGACATAATTACCTTCAGTAGAACAAGATAGAGTCAACTACTTGTTTTACTGATCTTGTTTTCTGCATTTTTTTCTTATTCTGGTGCATTCACCTTGCTGTTAATCAGAGTGGGCATTCTTTAGGATTGAATTCTACTATAGAGTCAGATATAAATAATCCTCAAAACTCAGTAACCAGAAAAGCAGGTGGGAGAAAGGAGGCTGATAAAGAAATGCAGGTTTGTGATATTTTCTTATTCATGATCTAGATCTATGATCTTTGATTCATTAATTGTAAGGGAATTTATAGTTTGGGAATTTTAAAATTTCAGGTTATTGTGGACATGCGGGAGTTCATGAGCAGCCTTCCAAATGTTCTTCATCAAAAGGGAATGAACATCATTCCAGTGACCCTAGAAGTTGGTGACTATATTCTATCACCATTAATTTGTGTGGAAAGAAAAAGTATCCAAGATCTCTTTATGAGCTTCACATCAGGTCGTCTATACCACCAGGTGGAGACAATGGTACGATATTACAGAATACCTGTACTCTTGATTGAGTTTTCCCAGGATAAGAGCTTTTCATTCCAGGTTTGTTACTAAATCTCTTTTCTTCTTCTACTATTACTGCTTCTTCTCCCCCCCTCCCCCTCTTCCTCCTCTTCTTGCAGCCCATTTCTTAGAAAGTTTGCCATTAATATGGGAAATTCACAAGCTGTACGGTTGTTGTCAATGAATAATATCGAATTCACAAGAATCTTGTTTTTGAATTTAGCAAATATCTCAATTAAAAATAGAAATAAAAATAATAATAAAAAATTTAAATTTTGATTTGGAAAGATTCAAAAATTTGATTTAAAAGATAAAAGTAAAAGATAATAAAGAATAAAGATAAAAACTAATAAATTTGATTTAGATTAAATTTAGATAATTCTTGGATTAGGGGCTTCACTCCAAGACTTCTAGATCAAGTAATCTAACAATTTAAGATTCTTCTCAATTCTTTTTTAATTATTAATTAACCTAAGGTAATTTTCATTAATTTTTAAGCAATGAAGATGTATCTTATTGAATTCACTTCCATTGTTGTGGCGATTAATTCAATTAAACCCTTTATTCTTTTTGTTAATTCATTTTGCTGACTTAGGATTAATTCTACTTTTGTGAATCAAAACCTAAGGTTATCTCTTATGGTTCCAACATATAAGTTTACTTTTCAGTTCATCTCTAAAATCATACAAATGGGGGTCAAACGTTTAAGAAGTATAAAATCAATAAGAGAAGAATTAAAAGAACATAATTGAAAGAAACCTCAAATAATTAGATTAACATAAACAAGTGTCAAGGGCTATACCCTAATCCTAGAACAAGGATGACTACTCACACATAGCTATTAAAACTAGCACAAGGAAGAGAAAGAACATCAAATCCAAATCTAGAGAGAAGGTAAAGGAAGAATCCTAAGCTCTTGCTCTAGGTCGTCCATGTCTCAATCTCTAGAATCCTCTCTAAATTGGAGTCTAAAAATCTATTTAAAGTCATGGACCAGTAGTTCATAATATCCAATTGCAAAACAGATTTAAAAATAACAAAAATAGAAAATTTGGTCGCGTTTACGCTCCTATGATAAATGTCATGGGACAGTGATATTTTCAGATTGAACAATTTAGGCTCCAATTTTGATGTTTGATCATGAGGTTGTGATCTTCTTTGTTCCAAGCCTTTTGTAGTCAAACTTTCTTTTTCAAGTCTCTCTTATGAAGAGTAGTCAAACTAAAATGAAAACAAGGCAAACCTAGTGACACGTTTTAAAAGCATGAAACAGTTCAAATTCAACGAAAATTAAGCTAAAAGATATAGATAAATGTGACATATCTTAAAAATTCTATGCAAATATGACCTAGAATGCAACGTATCAATAGCATAAGAAGTAATATAACTAGTAGTGGCATTTGGTTTTGAGAAATTGTGAATGACTAAACCTTTAATTCTTTTCCAGTCAGCTAATGATATTGGTGATGATGTGACACCAAATAGCATTATATCAAAGTTGTCTTTGCTTGCTCTTCACTTCCCCCGGCTACGAATAATCTGGTCTCGAAGTTTGCATGCTACTGCTGAAATATTTGCTTCGCTAAAGGCAAACCAAGACGAGCCTGATGAAACAAAAGCAATCAGAGTGGGTGTTCCCTCAGAAGAAGGAATTTTGGAAAATGATGTAAGGTAAGTTGCTTAGTTTAAACTCGAATTGCTTTGTGCTTCCAAGAATAAAGTGAAAACACATGCTTCATAGGAACTGGTCAAGTGGGTCGCATGGGCCCTTGTATATAAATTGTTGTAACTGTACGAAACATTAATGAGTTGTTTTCTCCCCTAGTTTTGAAAGGCATGCAGGCGCTCCTCCAGCCTTCAGGTCTAAAAGACATTTTTACTTCAGTTATAATTGCTATTAAATACTTAGCATTGCCAGGTCTCAACATACTCCTTTCCTTGCCCATTAATATGTACGGATGCATTACTTTATTAATTTTAGAACGGAGAGCTCCGATTCAGTCTTTGGTGTCAATTTGTGTCGTGAATGAGTTTGTATGAAGTGATTCATTTTTTCTTCACAGTATAAATGTTTTATTGCTGTCACAGGGCTGAAAACTACAATACATCGGCTGTGGAGTTTCTAAGACGACTTCCAGGTGTTACAGACTCAAACTACAGGGTCATAATGGATGGGTGTAAGAGCTTGGCTGAACTTGCACTTCTTCCTGTAGATAAGCTAGCGGAATTAATGGGTGGTCATAAAGCTGCTCGGACTCTTAGAGACTTTCTAGATGCTAAATACCCAACTTTGTTGTGAGGCTAATAAGGATAATTCATTTGTACAAAAAGGTACCTATCGATTTATTCAAGTCGTCTAATTATTTCGATTCTACACTATTGGGTTACGAGGGCAATCCATTGTAGGAAATTGGAAAAGGGACCATTGAGTTATTTAATATTTTCTTTCTCGTGGTTCATTCTGTTGTAATTTTTCAATATTGTATTACTTCATTATTTCTATTTTAAATGTGTGTTGTCATTTGTTTCTCCACGTTTTTTGTTTTTTCAATTCATGTTTGTATCTGATGGTTTTGTTTTTGATACGAGAGCTGTGATGCTTGTTATTGTTTTTCGTATCTGGACACCCAAAATAAATTTCCGTGGTTTTGTTAGTATTTACTTTGAAATAGGCAGGTTCACGAGGGTTTTAAAATGGAATGAAAAAGGCTAATTTGTGTGATTTAAATTTGTAAAAAATGTACGAATGAGTTAATATCCCATGAGGAATGCCACTTATGTTGGATCGAGAAATAGTTGCAAAACTTTCTCCGTCTGAGGCCTCTTTGTCTAGCATTTTTTATGGCTTGTGGGTTGCGGCCTTCGAGTCTCGTTGGCATTACTAAGGATTGCTGCTTCTTCCCCTTCACCGGAAGTCATTTGCTTCCCTTCATTAATCTTGTGTGCAACAGTGCTCGCCGACATTACTTACAATGGCGAGTTTTAGTTTTATATTATGTTTAAGTCATTTAATTGAACGGCTGTACCGTTGTGACATTTTCTTGTATTTAGCAAGTTATTTTTAAAATAATATTGGTCATCATGCCTTAATTTGATCGTTAGTTCTATCATCATTTTTTTTAAAAAAAAAACTTGTTTGATCAATTAGTAAATCACAATAAAAAAAATCGCTGAACTTATCCCATGATATCCTCAGATCCAGAGTTGTCAAAATGGGATCGATGAGATCGGATTTGATGGTATATTTAACTAACTTGATATAATGTGTGAGAAGACATTTTTGGTTTAATGTACAATCTGTTATTATGTTTTTTTAATTTATTTGAGCTTGAAATGTTGAACTTGAAGGCTATATCCATTAAATCGGAAGAAGTGGGTGTTCATTCCACCACGATCTATGTCCAATTCTATGAGTTATAGAAAATGGTTGCTTGGCGTTGTCACGTAGGAGTTGAAGTGACATTGATGTGTACATTGGCATGTCCAAATTGTCCTTAACCCAGATACCGACCCATGTATATGATGTGTGTCGCCGGAAAGATACAGTGAAAGAAATGTTTCGGCACTCCATCATACAATATTGCGCCAAACATTGTCCATTACCATCCTTTTCGGACTAGATCCTAATCATGTTTCCCACTTTCTAATGAATGCTATTGTATTTTTTTGGTGAATTCAATGAATGCTATTGTTAATTTCTTGGAGAGATTGCATCTTATATCATAAATATTAGTAACAAACAGGAAGTGGCCTATGCGACATATCTTTAGAAATTGATTCTCTCTTTTTCTATGTAACACAAGTTACATATACACTGAAGACTAATCCCACGCAATCTTTTTACTATACTTTTTTGGGTAAGTTGCACTACTATATTAGTGTTGTTTGGAGGAGGCCAGTTAAGGGAGAGGAGTTAAATTAAAATTATATCAGCACAAACTCTGCTGCCTCAACTAGAGCACTTGAACTTCTACCTTAGTTTGTAGGTTGGATGGGCTTGAATTCACTTGATTATCTCCCATCTCAATTTCTTCTGCTTGGTAAGTGGAGTGAACACCATATAGTACATAGAAGAGAGTAATGAAACACGCCCACATAGCAAACCTTTGGAAAGAGAGGAGCTTTAGAGTGGTGATGAGGAAAACATTGAGAAAGATGGAGAGGGCAGGGGGCCAGGGCATGAACGGCACACACCAATCAGTATCACTATCAGCATGGGTATGAGGCACCTTGTGATGGTAAAAAGCTGTGATGGTGATCATGAGCCCACCGAAGAGTGGGAGACCCCAGCGTAGCTGATTGAATTTCCATGAAAGGGAGAAGCCCAGAGCACTAAGTGACAAGAAAAATAGGAACAAGAGAGTGTACATAGGTGGGGTGTGACTAGTGATCACATATCGACGGTATATGAGAGCATTGGCTACCAAGTAGAACACCAAGAGCGTGCCGATGTTGACCAACTCGATTATGATGTCAAGCTCAGTGAAAAGAGCAATGGATGTTGTGCATACTCCTACACCAAGAAAAATATAAATAAAATTTATTTTTTTTACATTTATTTATTTATTTTGATGTAAACTAGGAAGACTCCTCAGTATTATCAGAAAAGACTTCACATACTAAAATTGTTAGTAGAAACTCATTTAGATTGATTTTGTTTATTCTTTTTTTCCTATTTAGGTTGTTTTTAATTAGATGACAGTTCCTTTATCTATTTAGGTTGTTACATTAATATTAATTTTTATTTTCTTTACATTAGTATTATCTAATGTTTTAGATTAGTACCATTTAGTTTTAGATTATATTTGGATTGATTATTTTAAAATTAAAAAATGTCATTTTGAATAAAAATCAAGTAATCCGTGTGAATATACTGGTGTTATGCTAGTCAAAATTAACAATCCTTACCCAAAAAGAGTGTGGCATTCAATGGGGTGCCTGTAGAAGGATGAACTTTGGCTAACCAAGACGGCACTAGTCTGGCCCTTCCTATAACACAAAGGTATCTAGCTTGGCCTAACATCGCAACTAAGAGAGAAGCCACTATGCCCAAACTTGCACCTGCTCCAACAAGGTTGCTCTCCCACATCCATCCAATCTTAGCAAAAGCGATTGAAAATGATGCTTTATCTGATATCTATTAAAGTCATGAATAATTGCTTTATCACTTATCGCTACCCACTACTAAACTAAGTAACATTTATATATGTATACTTCATTTGATACTAATTGTTCAATATTTTACTGACCTTGTTGTAAGGAGTCATCATACACAAAGATAGAGACATTAGGCAATAAAGCACGGTGGTTATGAGAACTGAACCCACAATTCCAATAGGCAGACTCTTCGAAGGATCTTTGATCTCCTCTGCCAAGGTTGAAGCCGAGTCATAGCCTATATAGCTGAAGTAGACTTTAGCTGCTCCATTTACAACACCTCTCATACCAAAAGGTGCTAGTCCTTTTGGACTCACTAAGTTTTTGGCAGTTCCATTGCAATAACCAGCCACAATGATAAATCCGAAAAAAATCACATGGAAGATTGTCATGATGAGGTTCAATATGGAGCTTTCCTTGGTACTGCAATCAATCAAAATATAATATATTTTAAAAAATAAATTACTACCCTTTAAAAATCAGTCTCAGTATGTATAACTTCTAAATAAGTACTTATAATAGGAGTAAAAAAAAAGTAATTTTTTTATAAGTTAAAAGTATTTTTTTTAAAATTAAATGAGAGTTTTTTTTATAAATTAATTTATGTATAAGTTAATTTTAACATATATTAATTTAAGTTAAATTAATTTATAAATCTTT